>JAOXYL010000052.1:3176069-3186721 GCA_028564955.1 Terapon puta
ATAAAGGATAAAAAAAGATCTACAAGCCCGGCAACATAATCAATAACAACCACACACTCTCCAAAGCAGGAAATAAATCTGCCTGGATGCTGCAGGTTATCCTCCAGTAGCAGACTGTGAAAGAGAGCAGAACACATCCAACAGAGACTAACACAGGTCTTAACTCTACTTTGAGTTACTTTGGTGGAGTAATGCAGAGGGTCACAAATAGCCACATAACGGTCGACTGATATGAGCACCATAGTTCCTATAGAGGCAGAGGTAATAATATAGTCCAAAACATAATAGAGAACACACACAAGGTTACCGAAGAACCAGCAGCCATCTATGAGCATAATTTGAAAGAACATGAGGAGGCCCACAAAGAAATCTGAGACAGCTAGAGAGAGGAGGAGGAGGTTGGTGGGGGTGTGGAGCTGCCTGGGGAGAGAAGAGAAGAGAATATCAATCCAGCAGATAAAAGTCACACAATCATTATTTAGAAACAGTTTTTCTTCAGCTTGAGATTTGTTCATTTTTATGTTCATAAAATATTTGACTACTTGAAGTGTGAGATGGAGATGATGACCAGCAAGTTGAGAGTCAAAGTGAGCAGAGAGATGGAGGACAGTATAATGTAAGTCAGCATGGACACAAAGTAAGGATGCGTTGTCTTCCTACAGGACGAATTGAGGAGCTGCGGAAAGCAGAGTTCTGCTCCTTCAACTGTTTTCATCATCACAAAGAGTCTGTGTCAGAAGTGCTCTGACATGTCACTGTTTTATCTGATCTCTATCCATTTCTTCCTCCACATCCACCCTCCTCCTGTTCCTCTGGAGACACATTGCCTCATCAGACCTCTCCATTTTTTCTCAATTCACCTTGCTGTTTTCTCCTTTCCAGTTCAGTCTAAAACTTAGTAACACTTTAGATTAGCAAACAAATTTTCACAATAAACTAGCTGCCTACTAGCAAGCCAGTTAGTGGTTTCACATTAATCAAAGGATTTATTAACATGTTATTCTGCATGACCATACTCTGGGTCATTAATTAATAGTTTACTCTCAATAAACCTCAAATTACTGCTTATTGATAGTGAGTAAGGAATTTGATCTTAATATCCTTCGCTATGGTCCTTAGAGGTTGGTAGTACCACAAAATTCTCATCGTGATCATTCTCCCAGTAATTTGCCTCTGCTTCTTTTTACCATAGTAAATCCATTATGACACACAACTACTGTAATTATCAGACTCAATTCTTAAATGATGGGTTACACCTTTAACAGATGGTCAAGTTGAGATATTGGCTCTGCATCTATTCAGTGGTAGAAGAACTAATTCAGCACAAGTACAAATAGCTTCTTGATTAAAGGACAACTTTAGAGATTTTTTTTAAGTGTCCTCGAGGCAACTTTACTGCCTAAAGTTGTGTTTTTGTCTAATTTTGGTTACAGAGCTGGCATGTAAACACTGTAAAAAGTCTTGTACTTTCACAGTTCATACATGCTCAAATGAAATGCCCCTTAAGTCACTATTTGTTACCAAATGATATATAATGATTATCCATAATTTCTATTGTTTCTTAAAGGCGACTGCGTGTGAAGTTATGTAAAGTTCACAGATGGTGCTCGGTGTGTGAATGCTTGGCCACACGTGAACCTGCCAGAGCTCTTCCCTGGAGGTAAAACTCATCAGTGACAGCACTTATAATGCAGCTGTCAAACTCTCTTATGCCCAGTTACATTCCAGACCAGATCTGTACTGATTCTTCTTTTGTCTTGTGTTGTTTTCCAAATATACCACATGTCCAACCAGTTACACACACACACACACACAAACTAAATATAGACAAAACAAGATGAGTTAAGATGAGTATCCTTATGATAAGGGTAAAAAAACCCAATTTGCTCATATTGTTGATTATTAATAGATCCAAACACATGCAAGCTAACAAGTTTCTGTACTCCTTCAAAATTAATTTTCCAACAAATACAATCAGACACTCAACAATTTGACTCCTGACATTGTCAAGTTGTAATCACAGTCTGCATCAGCAGTTAATTACAGGGTAATTTGACACCGGAATGTTTTCGTGACAGAAGCCAGTTTTGCAGTTTTGACGACAAAAGGTCACAAGAATCTGTGAGAATTTCTTTATTCTGCCAGGGAGTCAACAAGATGTTGGAGATGAAAATAAAGACGTGAGTGTGAGACAAAGAGTCAGAGACAAGGAAAGACGAGGTGCTTCAGCATCCAGTGAAACTCCTTCTGCTCAAACACAGAGATTCTCTCGACTTCTCTGCTCTCCTTCACTGGGTAAGAAAACCTGGAAACCTTTTACTCAACTCACTGCACATTTGAAAAAATGATCGTGATCATTCTGCCAATTTTAACAGATGAATACAGACAAGAAAAGAAGATTTGGGGTATATTCCTGAAAGTATATCTCATAAAATAGAATACAAATGTCTATAGAAATAACAACAAATACTCAGATGAGAAGATAAATATGGATTTTTTTTTTCACATGATAGGTCCCAGTCTGCGGACCACCAACATGTTCTGCTTCATACTATACCTGGCTGCATTCATCCTGGTAAGGTCAGGTAAGAAGACTCAACAACTCATTTCTGTCTTCTTATTTTACTATTGGAAAGAAGAAAAGAAGTATTTTTCCCAAAATGTCTAACTATCCCAGAGTAGCGATGTTACATGATGAGATGCTAGAACTACATACGTCAAGGTTTAGTGTTATAAGGCTATGAATGCATTTCATTATAAACCAAATGGAACAAACTTTTCACTTGTCAAAAAGCATGTTTTATTGAGAAGTTATGATATGTCCAAATTAAACTACATAATAAGTCATCAATCTGATTAACAACAGCCAGTTGAAATGGAATTCCATTGACAACCATATTGATGTTTCAGCCCCTTTCAGCCCCTTTCAGGTCTATGTCTAACTCTTTGAAATTATTGGTGTCTCCATATTCAGGCACTGATGCGACAAACCAGACTTTTACCAGTTCTGGGGAGTTGGACATCACTTCATGTCCCATTACCTACTATGGACAAAGATATGAGAAAGTCTATGTGAGTGCAATCTCTGATGTTTAAGACATACAGATGTCTTTCACCACACATAAACCTTTTCAAGTCAAAAGGTTTGTTGTTTCTGTTTTGTCCCTTTTTTCTTTCTTTTTTTTGTACAGTTGGCCTTCCATGCTAATAGATTTGCAGTTTGCTTCAATGGCTTATACAAACCTGGAATAAAAAATGACTGTATCTTGATGTCTGGAGGGACAGCTGACAGAGGCGACCTGACAGTTCTTACAAGACAAATACCCACCAGATCTGGGGTGCATAAACTTCTGCCAAACTTAAAGAATGCAGGCAAATGTGTCAATGTCATACTTTCAAAAGACAGTCAGCAATCAGAAGTGAGTATTTTTCTGTTTTATTTCAGTGTCTTGCTTTTTTTCTGAAGAAGGGATGTTTCAAATCAGGACTCTTCTAAAACCTTAAATGAGTAGTCTTACTGTCTTGTTCCTGTTGTCAGATTGAACAAGTTGAACTTGGCAACTTTGGGACTCAAGCTATTCTGGCAATCAAGACATATTCTGGATATACAAATGCCGATGTTGTAAGTATAATATTTAGAGGAATGTGATATTTGAGAGTGTTATGTCAATTGGTAGATAGCGAGGCAGAAAATAAATCTGTGTCCTGTTTGATTTGAAATAAATCTGAAATACTCCATTCACAATAGTTGACACAGTGTAAAAAAATAGAGACAAATACTGGAGGCTCTCATTTCATATTGTGCTCCTGACCAAGTAGACTAGATAAAGTTGACACTGCTGGACATATGCATTAGAGTGATATATTCACAATGGCAATTATATCATATGAGCTGGTTCAGTAGATTCAGTGAACATGGTGGGGGCTCGTTGTGTGTGTTTCTATTTGAACACTTCATGAATAAAAAAATTGACTCAGTTTGGTTTCAAAGCTTTTGGCTTTAGTTAACTTTTCAGAGCATGGTTTTTGTTTTAATTGAAGAATATGAATACATTTCAGTCTCATTATTTTTTGTCTGCACTTTCTAGGAGGCTGATTCACAAGTCAATGGCCTTACAGTTTCTAAACAGAAATTCCAGACAGCTGAAACAAATTACGGCATCATCACAGATGTGAGCGGATGCAGACTTTCCGGTTGGTTGATCAATGCAACTACTCAAAAGCAAAATCAGCTTATTGCTGTTACTAAGTTAGTTTATGGTTTGTACTCTGTTAAGCAAAATATGATCCTTTCATCTCTAGGTGTGGTTTATAAGACAAATACAACTGTGAGAAACCCAAACATCTGCTCCACTGTAACCTGTGATGTGAATGGAATTGCCACTGCTGTCAGTGATTGTGGTCCCATGGAGTATTGCAATGGTGATGGCAGGTGAATCTGAAGAAATTATACAAAGACATTTTCTTCAAACATGACAAAACACAGACTTCAATTCCCAAAAGGAAGTAGAAAAGTTCTTGTTATTTGCATAATTCCTGTGCAACCAAATGATAATGGCTAACTAAATAACTAAGTTTGTGGGTAGTACAGTTTTTCATGTTATCATGGAAACTTTTACAGTGTCCTGTATGGGGGTTTTTAATAACCAGCATCATATCATTGTATTTTAATTTTATTTGTTTCTTTGTCACCACTTGTATCCCTCCTTCAGTTGTGTGTTCAACGCTGTGTGCACTGTGACCGCCTCAGCTGTCATCGATTTTGTCGGCAGAGTCCACTCTGTCCCTGACAGGTGCGGATACACTCTGATGAAGCCCTCTTCTGTCCCGGGCCTCCAGGTGCTGGGGGTCTTCCAGGAAAGACGTCGTAAAGATGTTAGCTTTTTGGACCGTGTGATACTGAAGATGGACAGGGCGGGTATTCAGATTTCATTGGAACAAGGTGGCAGAGTTCTGGTGAGTCGCCCACTGCCACAATCACTGGTAATTTGTTAGTGTGTCAAGCTGTGTGTACTTACAGTTTTCCACAAAGGGATAAACACACTCCTGAATGATGTTTCAGTATTTTAACTCTCAGGTTAGGGTTTATGAAATGAATAAGTGGGAGCAATGGTACTTTAAAACGGATACTTTAAAAAGTCAACAACTATTGTTTTTGACCACTTCAAAGAAAAGACTACAATTTTGTATATACATATATAAGAGTTTCTGTGCATTTTCAACAGTCCATGTACCTGACACACCTTGCATCATGTAGTACTCATAAAACATAAATGGTACCATCCAAGGCCATTTATAAGAGCAAGCAGTATATTTCTTCCACTCAACCTCCAGAGGACATCCCAATATATGAAGCTCCATTTATGCCAAAAATATGGTGATGTACTGTACATGTATGTGACTTATATGTAAATGTATTTGATTAGACCTGCCTGCTTTGACAACAGTATCTTTTGAATTTGTAATATTTATGTTCTCCTCTGTCATTTTACTCCTCTGCTTTGCTAAAGGTAAATGACAAAGAATTGGCACTCAAAGCCACCACTTCAGTAACTGATGGTGTGGTGCTATTTAAGGACAAGACAGGAGTGACGGCTAACATATCATCATCCAGCCATACCATTTTGGTCCACTTTGATGGCTTCACCACACAAATCCACATGACAGGTGAAATTCTGAAGCTGCTCTAAAGGCTGTGTTGTGGAAAAAATGGGTTCATAACATTTGCTCTCTATATTGATTATACCTCATTTATAGAATATTATTTCACAGTCAGTAGAGTAATGTCTTTTGGAACTCTTAAATGTCAGCTTTATTTTTGCAGTTGACATAAAGGACATTTCTTGCTAGGATTTAATTCCATTTGTCTTTTAAATTTTTGGTGAGATACATGGAAGATAATAGTTTAAAAGGTCAAAAAATGGTGATTCTCCTAGAGTTTTTATTGTAGCACTTATCACATATCAACCTGACAGATTGAGAATGAACTCGGGCTGGAGAGGAGTTCCTTGCATTTACAGTTGTATCATCTGCAAAAAGATGAACACTGAAAACAAGATCTGTGGCGTCAATACTTTATTACTGCCCTTTCATTGTCCACTAAATGTTTGTTAATTTGTCCCATATTCCCTCCTGAAACTGGCCAGGACCAAGTGGAGAACCTGTGCATGGTTTATGTGGCAATTCTAACACGTCTGTTATTGAAGAGAGGGCCTCTGAACACTCTGTCCACGGGTAAAACTCTAAGCAGACTCTGAATCAATGGCTGGAATTCAATATTACGTTGTTGGCCCAGTTCTTGACATTGTGCTCTTTCTTGCTTCATAGCTGTGGAACACAGTATGATGAAGCTGCTGACAGTACAATTGACTGCAACACCAAAACCAATTGGTAAATACAGAGAGAATCCCTACTGCATGCATCACCATATTCATCATTCAGGACTAGAAACAAAGACATTAAAACACTTGTTCTGTTCTTTTTGTGAGGGCTCTCAGAACCCGTAAATTGTTGGGAATAAAAGCTATTTAGGACACTTTTAGTTTGTTTATCCAAGTGAACATGTCCTTCAGTGTCCTTCATGACTGAAATTTCATGTCGTTTTCACTTGAACAGGTGTAATCTACTAAAACAGGCTCCCTTTGCCTCCTGCAACCCGCACATCAACCCAGAGCCCTTCATAACTGCATGCAAAAATACTCTGTGCAAATACCCTGCGATGGATGGTATAAAGTGCCAGTTTCTGGAGGCCTACACCAGAGCCTGCAGCCACCATAGCAATGAAACTATAGAGAATTGGAGGTCCACAACCAGCTGCTGTAAGATCTTTCACTGTTTTCAGTCAAGTTGATGTGAACTCTTATGGATGGAACTTTTTATTTATCTTTGTTTTATATTACGTTTGCCAGTGGCTTTTTATACCAACTAACAATAGGAGCCAGTTTCATTAAACTACAAAACTTTATTTACTTATTTATAGTCATCTTTAGATATTTGAATGTGTAATCTTGATGAAAAGTTTTCTAAATAGTATAATATCAAAGAAATTACCCACAAAAATACAATTAAATCCACACAGAAGCATGTGATGAGCAATGAGATTATTTTACAGTAAGTCTCTGAGGTTCTGCAGACTTATATAATGTGTGCCATAGGCATCAGTGGGATGTCCAAGCATTTTCTTTTGCTGCTTCATTTAAATAAAAATATTACATGTTGCTGCATCCTCGTAGAATATCTTAATCTATGCCTCACCAAGCATGCAACAACATGTGGCTGCATTTCCCTTCTAGCATAAATAGAAGCTCGCATAAATACTGCCCCCCAGTGTACCAAAAGTGCATTACACCAAAGTAAACAATGGCACACTGGCAGCATCTCTTAGAGAGATGACAACACAGAAATTACAGTTTGAGAGTAAAAGTGATTGCTGTTCTGGCTAAGTATCTTGAATATGTTACATGATATTCAGTTTACCGTATTGTTGTTGAGGTTAAACAGCATACAGCTGCTTCAACAGAACATCCCATGGAAAATAATGATCCCAGCAGACACACCTGTGTGACATTGATCAAAAGCTCACATTCACTGATTACTGAATATATCATATTCAAACTGGAGGTCATATGCTTTTATTGATTAATTCTAAAATATTCTCTGTTCCTTCATATTTGTGTGTGTGTGTTTGTGTGTTTGCAGCTGCAGGCCCTCAGTCATTCTGTCAGGACAAGTTCTGCAGTGCTCATGAGTTCTGTGGTGAAAAGAGAAATGGTTGGGAACCTCGTTGTCTCTGTCGTGCCATTTTTGCCTCCAAGTACAGACCGTCAAACGCTTTCGGTGAGGCAAATGTTGCCACATCTCATTCAGCAGAAGCTAAAAGAATTTCTCTTTTAGATTTTTAGAAAGTCTGTGGAACTTCATTAAACCAAGATACTGGGCTAGTATTCTAACATGGCAATTGTTAATTGGTTTTATTAGTTTTGAATATCGAATATGAGAGAAATGTTGCATATCTGTTTCTTTTGGATGAAAGCTTAATGAATATCATGTTTTGTAATGTCTGTTTAGGGGAGCCAACGGTCTGCTGGCACAAGTCTGCATCAGTAACTCTGGCTAATTGTCTTTTGGAAGACCAAGGCATTGATTACTCTGTCTTACACCTAAATGACCAGACTTGCAAAGGTGAAATGGATAACCTGACCCACATGGTGACATTCAACTTTGGTAGTAGGGACACCTGTGGTACAGTGGTCATGGTACGTATCCTTTTTTACTAACTAAATTTACAAATAAGCCACCAAATCTCTCACAGTATTTTGCTTTAAACCTCATGGTTTAAAATCGTTCTGTGCAAGATCACAGCACTGCATCATTGACCTTTTACCTTTTTTTACACTTCTTTAAAGCATCAGAATCTGTGAGGTCCAAGGTGCACCTGGATGTGCAGTAATAATGTCTGTTTGCATGTGCCTATTTAGAAAAACAACAGCCAAATCATCTACAAGAACACCATCATGACACAGAACGTCTCCATGTTTGGCATAATCAACCGTCACAGAAAAGTGCATATTGACTTCTCCTGTTATTATGTTCAGCCAGATATCAAGAGCTTGGCCATCAGAATCAAAGACAGGTGTGTTGTTACCTTTTTGTTGTCAACAGAAGGCTACCTGAACACTGCGCAAATAAAACCTAACGTAACACGAGACAACTGAATGATTTCTTTGATTTCCAGCTCTGTTATCCAGCAATTTTCTACTGGACAATGGAGTTATAATCTGACCATGAAGGCTTACACCAACCCTGACCGCACAGAAGCCATCCAGTCAAGCACAGACATTCAGCTGGATGAGAAAATCTGGGTGGAGCTTAAGACCGAAGGACTAGATGAAAAAATGATCCTTGTGGTGACGGACTCCTGCTGGGCAACTGATCAGCCTTCGCCAAGTGGAAGTCTGAGATATGACCTCATTATCAAAGGGTGAGACACACAGAGATGCTATTGGCTAACGTCTAGCTGTTGCGGGGCTGCCGCTGTCATTACTGCTTTTCTGTTTTTGAGCAGCTGCCCTAATCCTGTTGATGAGACAGTGAAGGTGGAGGGAAATGGACTGGGGACGTCCAACTACTTCTCTTTCAACACGTTTCAGTTCTCTGGCAAGACTGGTGATGTCTACCTGCACTGCAAAGTAGAGCTGTGTGTTCGGAAGGGTAACACCTGTGCGCCGGTACACCCAGCTCCAAAATATATTCACATAAATCACTCTTAGGCCTCAAAAGCCTGAAACAACCCAACCCTAAAACTGGGTGTCTCTGTTTTTGCACTCCCTCTTAGGTGTGCAGCCAGGCTAAGAGGAGGCGTAGATCTGTTGTGTCAAAATATGAGAATGAAAGGCTGGGTTTCATCACCATGGCATGGACTTATTAGGTAAGTTCAACTTTCCTACTGATAAGTTATAATCACAGGAGAATGCCAGGACATTGCTGTGAATGTCATTTATCTCCAAAACATAAACTGTCCATGACATAAAAAAAAAATCATTGAATTTTTAGCTGTGTGACATTACATTTTCCAATAACTGAGTGAGATTTTGAATAGTTTACTAATGTTAAGGAGTAAGGGATTGAATGGCCTCAAACCATAAAGTAAAGTACATAATCCTGAAAAGTTAAAAATGATTAAATGTTGTTACAGAAAGAGGGTGGCCAGTAAAGTAGATTAACAGATCGACTGATGGGGAAATGTGGGTGCTCACTGTATGACAGTGCGTTTTATTTATAATTCTTATAAACTGAACCATGAAAAAAGAAAAGGCAAAGGTCTGGAGAAGACCTGTCTGTATTATATAGGGTTAACAATAAACTATAACTTAGATTTGGTTATCTTGCTAGATTTCCATGAAGATTTGGACTGACCAGCTCAAGACCGGAAACGAGTCCTGTATTGGCCTTCAGGATTAGTTATCACTGTTGTGAATCTATGTCAACACATATAGTTGTAATAATAATGTTGGAAAAACACATTGATCTTTCATCTTATTTTTGCTATATTTGCTTTTTTTTAACATTGTTTAGGATTTCTGAGTTGATGTGGTAATTATACTGTCCTCCTGTGAACATACAAACACAGGTCCTTAGTCTGGCTTGCAATATGTATTGATAAAGGTGGTGAGTTTGATGGTTGCGCCTTAGTTAGCAATTCACAGATTATGAACAAAACAGACATTCAAAGTTGATTCTATCAGAGGAAATATGACGTTCCACCATGTTCCTCTAGAACTGAAACTACAGAAGACTCAATTTTCTGGTCTTTGCTGCTATTTTCCAGGATTATCTATGAAATAGGAACATCTTGCAAACTGTCTGTGGCCTGCAGAAGACACACATAAACACACACACACACACACACACACACACACACACACAAAAGACTGTTTGCTTTATCTACCTGTATTATAGAGAAAAAATAAATGTTTGGGGATATAATATTAACTCTGTGTCATTATTTTCATTATAAACAATAATAACACAATCACCTTATTTAACCTGCTGCATACCCCGTTAACATTTGAGGTGTGTAACGTCCCGTCAAGTTTGTTGAGTTTTGTCTATCTGTTTCCGGTTTTGTTATCTGTCTGGCTTGTCTTTTATTT
>JAOXYL010000052.1:3186821-3199409 GCA_028564955.1 Terapon puta
AGGGCAGCAAAGACGTGCAACCATATATTTCATTAACGAACAAATTACACAGGAACAGATACATGGGCTCATGCAGACTTCTGTCCATATAGATGATGACAATGAGAACAGTGTTGGCTAAAATAATTAATATGTACAAGAGCAATGCAAGGAAGAAATATGTGTATTTAAAGTTTCCTATGTTACTGTACATGGTGAAGACAAATGACACAATCTCTGTTGAGTTTTCCATCATCACAGTCACAATTTAAAAAATGCATTAAGTACTTTTCTGATTTGATTATACGTGACAGCAACTTTTAAAAGAACTGCAATACTTCAATATGTTTGTTTTGAAAGGCTAAACAGGAAATCTTTTTTAGTAGAGGTTGTAAGAAAACATTTTATAAAAGCGGGTGAAAACACAAACACCTCCTCTGCCAACAGAGAGTAAACAGAGGCAGCAGCTCAACTTTATACTAAACTTTCAGCAGGCAGTGCACACGACAGGCACCCCGAGGAGTTAATCAAGACGCAGCTGACTTTAGCAGAAAATACCAAAGTGTTTAGATGGATGAAGATTAAAAGTAAGGTTGTTTAATGTGTCTTTAGCCCAGTCTGAGTATGTTTTGATGTATAAGTCTGAAAGTTTCACTCAAGATAAAAGAATATAATATTTTGATTCTCTTGCTTCCTCTAAAAATCCATCTACGATCATTTGGTGTGATTAACTATTATTCTGTTTGTTTGAGGGTCTGTTTTATAAGCACAGCAAAGCATGGAAAGTCTGCAGATGATTTAGAGATTCACACAAAAGTTTATTGCTTTTTATTACTCACCTCAGGCTGAAAAATGACTCCTGCATATCCTGCATCACAAAAACTGAGGTCATTGATTTACTGGACCCTTTTGTGGTTTTCATATGAATGTTGTGTGATAGAGTATCAAACTGCTGATGTGTTCAGACTGATGCAGTCTGTTTTCTTTTTTTAAACCGCATCATTTTAGAAGATGAGACATTGGTCCTTTTTTACTTCATTGCACCATAAATAATATTTTGCACCTGCACCTAAATATTAAATGTATTCTACTGTATATCTCTGTCTCTCTAATTATGTATTTTATTTTAGCTGTATAATTCATATTTTCAGTCTGTATTTGATTTTAATCTTCTGTTGCACGATTATTTAGTTTTAGTTTCATGTGAAGTTTCTTTTTCCTTGTGTGGATTTTCTGCCAAGTATTTTGTGAGCATCGTTTTTTGGGATCCTGAGACTTCAAAATGTGTTGTGCACCCGACAATGGAGTTTGAATTAGCGTCCCTCTGGTCTGTCACCCAGGTCAGGAGAAGAAATCACAGTGTAGATGCCTGCACTTTTTAAAAACTATTCCTTAATATAATTTACAAACTACCAACTTCCTGAATTGTGGCGCCGTGATGCCTTCATGATACTTTATCCTATTTTTTTTCCTGTTTATCATTGTCAAGTCTCTGTAAGGTCATATGGTGTCGTATTCTGCAGGGACTGTAAAAGCCCCTCGAAGGAAACTCTGATTTGTTATAATGGGCTGTATAAATTTAAAAAAATAACTTACTTATGACTTGACTGTGTTGGTACTCGGAAACTAGCTTATATCATGTGGGTGACACCATCACCGTGTCACTGTGGTTTCTGTAGGATTCCTCCAGTGAAGGTGAGGTGAGGTGTTAGAATTTGGTGCATTTCTCTGAACAAAGGATTGTAAAAACACTGATTCAGGTTCTGCGCTTTAGAGAAGGCCTTCTATTGTTTGAGCACATAGCCTGAGATCCCAACAACTGTGACTCTTTAAATGACACACATGGCTGCTGGGAAACTTGCATGACGGGATTGAGTAGCAAACTTTTCCACTTCAAAAAGAGCAAGCACATGGTCTGGATTGTAATTTGCTTCATCATATCAAATAGAGTTTACTTGTTGAATTTGCCTCCAAGAAAAGTTATTTTGATTTGTGTGTGTGTGTGTGACTTGTTTGGATACAGTAACTTGAGCTCTCACAGGCAAAGAGGTGATGCAAGCCTGCTGTAATGAGTGTCATTAGGTCTCCGGCCACAACCTCCCTGGTGTGTCACCTGCTCTGCGGTGAAGAGGCCTCGGGGAGCAGGACCGGCCGCAGACAGAGATAATTACTTCAAGACTCTACGGCTACTGTCTGGGGGCCTTGTGGGAACTCACACCTCTGTAAAAATAATTGTAAAGGTAAATGTGTCTTCTGCTCTTTTTACTCCAGAGGAAGGCCAATCTGACATTTTCTTCATTCACGTTCAGACAAATCTGTAAAAACTGGCCTACAAGTTTCATTTTTCACCAGCTGCTTCACTTTTATTCCTACCTGTGGGACTTGTTTATTATGGAGCATGACATAAAACATTCAGTTGATTTAATATAATGCTGAGCCTGGACTTCACAAAAAACGACAAATGATCACATAATATGAATTGCTCACAGCACCTTGAATAACACTTTGTTTTCTTTCTTTTTCTTTTTTTTGTCATTTATAGGCAAACTTCCAATTAGCTATTATGAAAAAGGGGGATAGGATGTCCTGATTACCTGGAAGTATGAAGAGGAAAGAAGCGAGACATTCAGAGAGGTCAAGATTAAAGATGTTATTTTAATTACATCAGGAAGGAGAGAAAATGTGGAGTAAATAAAGCAAGTCTGAAGTGGAAAAAGGAAGACGATCACAACAAAAGGTCAAAATGACGTGATTGAGTCTAAAGTCATATTTGGGTTTCTAAATGCAACAAAGATCATCCATCCCCAAAAACAAAAGATGTGACTGAGTGTGTTGGGGGAGAAAATGCATATTTAAGTTTCTAAAAACTTTAGCACAATTAAGATAACAGTAGACGAGCAGCACCAGCAGGAGGCAGCGAAAGGGTTCTGAGACCAAAGAAGAAGAAGGCGGAGTGATCATCTGTCCAATAGACGAGCTTCGTTCAGCTGACTGACCCCGGAAGTAGTTTTTGTTTGAAGCGTTTTGGATGTGAAAAGTGTTGAGATTATTTTCTGATTAATGGCGGAAGGAGCGTGTTATTTTATTCTGTTTGTCTGAACAGGAGTAAAGTATCATTTAACAGTCTGTAGTTCAGATGTTTGTGCCTCTCTGGCGATGCACGTGATGTCTTTTAGCAACAAGCTGAGGTGTCCATCATCAGAAACACCAAGGTGAGCGTGTTTTTTAAACAATTTTATCAGCTGTTTTTTAAAGTAAAACGGAGAGAATAGGCTACAGAGAGCTCATGCGGGACGATATCAGCCCATAAACTAGGTGCTTTTAACGCGCACACCAAGAAAAACTTGTTTATTTCTGCTGCAAAGTGTCTCTGTGCGTCTCATCCTGCAGGTTTTATAACTCACCTTTCGTCTCTGACACTCAGTTTATGTCGGTGCACACATTATCTAACTCTGTGTCCACTATCTGCTCCAAAATGCATGCACAAAAAGCTCAAATGTGCACCGATAAACATACAAACAACCTGTGTTAACTCATGCAAATCAACCTGTGTCTTGTTGTTGTTCCTGCTGTTTTATTGAGCTTTTCCTTTAGCAGGAGGAAAAGGGAATAGAACAAATAGCGTCATTCATATTTATTTCCAGCGGATCAGCCTCTGGCTCCTAAAAAACGCCAAGAAATGTCACAGAGGAGACGTGAAGCACGAAAAGAGGGGCGGCAGAGCTTTTATTTTGAAAATCATTCCACTTAAAGGGTGCAGTGACACTGAAAGAGGCCTTCACCTGTTCAGTCCTGCATCTCTGTGCTTTTAAAGACTTTTCAATTACAGAGAGAGTTCACAAGGTAGTCCTGTATAAATAAAAAGGAAAAAACCCACCTCGATACAAGTAAAAATACATAATACGTGAACATTTATTATTACTTTTTTTTTTTTTATTAATAAGCAGCTGCGGCAGTTTTAATGATATTGGTAAAAGCTTTGTGTGTTTTATGATTTTCACAAAGCTGAGGCAGTTGGGTTTGCAATAGGGTTTGTTTTCCTGCTCTGAAGAGGACGAGACCACTAAATGATCTTTTTCCTGCATCTGCTTTGTTCTTTATTTTGTTGTTAATCATGACTCTGCTTTTTGGAAACTGCTGAACCACATGAAAATATTACAACTTATGTTCAGTGTGATTCATCTCTCTGTATTGTGGTATTTTTTTTTTTCTGTTTCTCTCTGGTGCAGCTCTTGAAGGACTTTCTCCAGCCGTTTTGGGGTGTGAGGCTCTTTTCAAAATGGACGTCAGCATCGCCGTGTCGTTGATTCGAGGCCAGATGGGCGCCGTGGTGGAGCGAGCGGTGAACGGCGCCGTGGAGACGGTGCTGGCCGAGATGCTCAAAGTGGTCGGGGTCAAGTTCGAGGAGCTGAAGGCCGAGGTGGTGCTGATGAAGAGGGACATCGTGGCGCTGCAGAAGGAGAAGGCCCTGAAGGAGAAGGAGAACGACAATATCCGAGCCAAGCTGCGCTACACCGAGCTGAAGCTGAAGTACTACAGGCAGGGCGTGGAGGAGGAGCTGCAGCAAAGAGCCTCGGCCTCCGCTCTGGTTCGCATCCACCCGTCCGGCTTCCTTCAGGCGCAGAGAGGCGTCTCCTCCACAGAGACCTCCCCGTCCTGCTCGACTCAGACCGGGGGCTCGGAGGGGCTGCCGACCAAAAGCAATGCAGGTGATGAAAATAACAACAAGTTTCACCTTTGTGATGCTTCAAGGTGGGAACACAAAGTGATGTACATTGTACAGAAATGAAAAAGAAAAACTACAAATACACAGTTTAAATAGTTTATGAAGTATTGAAATAAAAACACTAATGATTTATTGTCATTTTAAAGTGTCTTACACTTTAAGGACCCTTAACATGAAACAGAAATGATGTGAGTCTGTATGTTTTATTAACACATTTAGGGGGTTTTTAGTTTTAGTTTTTGAAAGGTTGTGAAGCAGCAAACATTACAGGACCATGCTGAAAGCTTCAAGATTCAACATTCAACATTAGTGTTTGTCATGTGTGTGACAGTTAGATGGAGAGGCTGTTGGCAGTGAAATTCCTGAGTCACCGACTCATTAAAACGAAAAAAGGTCAAAATATATATAAAACCAAAAATAAATAATAAGCTAGGGAAGTGAACCTAAGAAAAAATTATAAATCTGAATTAAAATATTCAACCGAGTCTATAATATGCAGCCAAATACAGATAAACCTCACTCCTTTCCTTTGTTCGTCCTCCCAGAATGCACCTCTCTGCACAGCGTGAGCAGGCGGGCGGTCCGAGTTCGCTGTCAGTCCGACGTGGGAGCCGACCCGCCCGAGGGGCCGCCGCCCGGCTCGCTCTCTGTGAGCGTATCGGCCGGGTGTGTGGACGGCAGCGCAGGTAGAGAGCTCGCATGCAGCTCAAGCAACTCGTTGGCAGCCTAAAGTAAAACTAATGCAGAAATACATCACAACCTAAAGGCTCAGCTTCGTCTCGAAAAGGAACATTATGGTGTTTTTCTATAACAACAACTGTACGGTGAGAGAAATGCAGCAAAGCTTTGTCTCCTAAATAAACCCACCATAGATCAAAACGTAGGGAAAGGAGCATCGCAGGGTGGAAAATATGTCCCTCAGGGGCATTACACCGGCTTAAGAGACTTTTTCATTTTATTTCTTTCATTTTTAAGTAAAGGGTAAATAGAATAACTAACAAAAACATTTATACTTGTAGAATTTGATTAATTATTTAAGTTATATGTCTTTAAGATGCCTTATTGAATTTTTCCTCAGACTATAATCGTACCACTGAAATCTTTAACTGTTGCATCCCTGTCCCAAAGAATCAGCTCAGACTTCAGTCACCAACAACTGATTCTGGCTCATTTATTACTGATTTAGAGTTCGGACTCTTCTTGGTGTTTCTAGCAGTGAAACTGAGGAGGAATGTTTGATTTTCAAGGATTCAAGTATTCTTTATTATCATTTCAAACACATGTTAAACATGGGATAGAAACAAAATTAGTTACCCTGCAAGCCCAATACAATAAAATAAAATAAATATAGGGGTGGTAATAAAAGTAAAATAAAATAAAATAAAGTAAAGAAAACAACAGCAGCAGCCTCTTCTTTGTTTGTTTTTTGTTATTAAAGTGAGAGGTGAAAATGTTTTTTGCTTTTTGTTCACTCACCAACAATATATGTGGACTTATATGAGCTGTCTTAAATGTAAAGGAAAGATAAATCAAAGAACTAATAAATAATAAAAGTAAAATATAAAGGAACGTAAAAGTTGTTTTCATTCTGAATTATAATTGGAGTATATAAACAATTTGTCCACTAGAGGGCACTGAATAGTTAGTTTTCACCTTACAGTCCAATATGTTTTGAATAGTGGTCACATTCATTTATTCTCCTTCAACTGTTAAAAAAAAAAGACAAAAGCAGTGTATTCATCAACAAACTGTCTCTGCTGTCACAGTTTATCTCTGCTCAGGTGAAATAAACTGGACTTGTGTGTCTGTTTTTTGCAGGTTTGTTCTGTCGAGACGCCGCCCAGAGGAAAGAAGAGCGTCTGGAGAACGACTGCGAGCGGACCGTCACTCTGCAGACACACGCAGAAAGCCTGGGCGCCGCTGTGGCCCCTCCCCCCGTGCAGGCCCCGACCCAGCATGCACCGGGGCAGCAGGCGGCCGAAGCCTCGTGGTCCTCGGGCGGCTCCACTCTGCCCTCCCCTGGTGCACAGGTGACAGCACACACACCTCGCTGAAGTGATCTCACCTGCTCTGTATTTTGACCTCTGACCTCTTTTAATACGAGGGGAAAAAAGTCACTTTATTTCTGTATTTATGGATGAAGAGACAAATGTTCCAGATCAGGAAAAGAGTGCATATTTATTGTATATCTGCGCTTTAAATGCAGATATCCATTCATTTTGTTTGACTGGTCGCTGGGCATGAAACAATATATATGAATAATCACATTTTTTTATGATTGATTCTCTGTTTTAGTCATTGATTAAACCAAAATCCTTTTCCAGCTTCTCAGATTTTTTTTAAAATGTCATCTAAGTCAATTTAAACTGTACTGCCTGTTTTGTTTCTTTAAAAGTTCAGAAAAAGGTTAAAAAAGACTTAAAAACAAAGATATCAAACTGATTAAAGACACAAGTTGCTGATTTGTCTCCTGCTGAAGAACATCTTATTTGAAGGAATCTCACTTTGAGTCCCCGTCACGGTGATAATGTCCAGCTCTGATTTTCTCCTGTTGTGATGCAGGTGAAGCAGGAGGTCCTGGAGCAAGAGGAGGAAGAGGAGGAAGAGGAGGAGGAGGAGGTGATCTGCATCAAGGAGGAGCCGGAGGATGAGCAGGAGGTGATGGACTCCCTGCTGCTGGACTGCCAGGCTCAGCAGAGTCGCGCTCCAGAGTCGGAGGTAAAGTTGGATCGGAGAGTCTCCCATCCAGGTTATTAGAAGAGAAAACGATCCAGAAAGACTTGACTCTGGTTTTAAAAATCAAACTGGTCGACCTGTGGAAGAGGATGAGTATTTTTCTCTGCTCCTCCAGGCTCAACGTTCAGCGACAGAGTGGTCGGGACTTCAGACAAACCAGAGAAATCAGAGCTCAGCCGGACCGAGCACCTGTACGTAGACCTGTGTGTGTGTGTGTGTGTGTGTGTGTGTGTGACGTCTAATACCTCTTGGAGTGCAGTAACTTACATTTATTAATATGTTTCCTCTACTTTTCCCCTCTTGCACGTACATCATCATCGATGATATATTAACAGCTTTGTATAAAGAAGCAACCAGATTTATTGGTCTAAGATAAAATTACATAATCTTTAATTGATCCCACAGTGGGGAAATTTCATTGTTAATTAAAGAGACAGTTAAAGAGAGATTAAGTAATAGAGACAATATAAACATTAAACAATCTGTACAATAAATAGTAATAACAAGAATAATAATCATTAAAAAAGCTCCTCCACTGCGAACCTTTCCGTGTGTTTGCTCAGATTTGGTGTCGCAGCCGGCGGCCGCCTTGACGTCGATGGCGGCCTTGACGCTCGGCATCCCGCCCCGTCAGACGGCGCGGCCCTGGACCAAAGACCTCAGCCTGTACGAGGAATACAAACTGCGCAGGAACGAGCTCCGGCGGCGAAGCCTCAGCAGACGCAGGGAGCTGGAGAAAACACTGCCGCAGCCGCTGCTGGCTGATCTGGTCAGTCAGCCGACCGCGTCCTCAGAGATATTCTAGTTATAATACTCTGCCCTCCGAAAGGATTGGAACACCGACGCCACTTCCTGTAATTTTGCTGTAGACTGAAAACATCAGCATTTCCAGGTATTTACATCTGGATCTGATACACAGCTTCGAAGCATTATTTGTAATGGAAAACCACATTTTTGTGAGCAAAAGATTTGAAATAGATTAAAGTGAATAAGATTTAATATTTAGTTGCAAATCCTTTGACCTACTGACGTCACCAAACTTTTACATTCTTCTTTTGTGATGTTTTCCAGGTTTTCACTGCAACCTTTTTAAGTTATTGGGGTTTTTTGGAGGGGTTACTCCCTTCAATCTCCTCTTTAGCAGGTAAAATGAAAGTCTGGAGATTGACTTGGCCGGTCTAAAACCTTCCACCTCTTGCCCCTGACAAACCTTTTTGTTGTTTTGGCTGTGTTTTTTTGCATCGTTATCTTGCAGCATGATAAAGGTTTTGTTGCATTTTTCTTTAAATTGGAAGAGAAAATATTTCTGTAGACTTCAGAGTTCATTTTGCTGCCATCACACATTACACCATCAGTCCCAGACGAAGCCATGCAAGTCCGAGCCGTGACCTTACCCCCACTTTATGTTTGGGATCCTTTCCCGTCATACGTTCCAATATTTGTGTCTGCCTAAAAATGTGGTTTTCTGTTACAAATAATGCTGTCTTCTAAATAGTTATCAGATCCAGATGTGAATAAAAGCTGAAATGTTGATGATGCAGGAATTGGTCTCACTTTCTATCAAAGTGTGTTTTTTTTTTTTTTTTGCTGTTTCCTTTATTTAACGTCAAACTGTGACGTTGTGTTGAAGGTACAAGAGCGTCGAGAGAAGACCAGGCTGAGGGTGGCCAGATGGAGAGCGAAAAGGAAACTTCAGGCCTGTTTAAACCAGGCTCAGGTCAGCGGTTTCTTCTGCTTTTACCTCACAAACAGGGTAGACTTTAATTAAAACTGCCTCTTGTGTGTCACTGAATTCGAATGAGGCGTTCATGTGAGTGTGAGCATTAGGTGACACCTTCACTAACGCAGCAGCAGCAGATCCTACTTAAGCTTTCACAGTCGGTACATTACCTAATTGCAGCATGGTTTAGTTTTTAATAATTAAAAGTAAGCTGCCACCTACAGGCCCCACTTAACGAGGAGTCACCGGGGCTCGAGTATCGCTTACATGGAAGGAAACGTTCGTCCAAATGGGGCTGTAATTAACGTCTCGCTCACTTGCAGGCTCTAGGTGGCGCCGCAGGTCTCTCGCACTCTGGATTTCCCCTCGGCAGCCAGCATCAGCAGCTCAGAGTTCACTGTGGTAAGACTTTCTTTTGACCCATTTCAACAGGATGGTGTTTGTGGATTCAGTCAGAATAAGTTTGCTGAAGTGATCCAAGTAGGTTGTAAAAATCCTGTGTTTTCTCCATTACTTATAATTGGGCTTCCCTTCAGATAAGAGCGGCTTGTTTGAAGGAGCGTTATGATATTATAATATCTGAAAATCTGACCACAGATGAAGCCAGATTATGTGTTTTCAAAAAGTGGATTTTCTTTTACTACCACTAATCTGAGCTAATCTGTGGAGGTCAAACTGATTATGTATTAGGAAGGATGTTTCTTTTCTTTTAGGAATGGATTATAGTTGGTCAGATCTTTTAGTTATTATCAAATGACTCTGGATATTCTCATTCATCCAGGTCAAAGTTGTCTCAGGGCAAATTAAATCAAATGCAACTGGACTTGGTTATATGTCTTTGAAGACGTTTCACCTCTCATCCAAGAGGTTTCATCAGTTCATGCTTGTCTGACTAGACTGGGATTATTTAATTTGCCCTTAGATTATTATCAAATGAAAAACTGGACACTTTCACATATAATAATTTAATAGAAGAATATGGAAAGTACAGGTAAATATACATGTTTAATTTGAATTCGTTTTAATTTTTTCTCTGGAAGGTGAGGTTTTTGTTGTTATATGTACAAAAGCGACAGAGAAGCAGTCATTGAACATAATTTATTTTATTTTTTTAAAAATGTTTTTTAATAAATTGCCATGTCGTTTGTGATTTCAGCTGCCACCTCCAGCGGTCAGCAGAGACAGACCTCGCCTCTACCTCCGTCCGACAGCTTCCTCAACATGTCAGCAGCAAACAGCAGCTCCTTCATACCCCCCACCTCCTCCTCCGCCGCCTCCTCCTTCTCCTCCTCTCAGCTCCTCAGAGGCCCCGGCGTGGCTCCACATCAGCACACCGCGACGTCGTCTCCCCCCTCGTACCCACAGGTCAGCCTGCAGCACAGCGTCTCTCTGACCGACGCCGACATCTTGCAGTGACACGTTTTTAGGAGATTTTAAGGATGTGAAATGTAATCGGCACTTGAATGCAGCGATCTTAACTGCTGTCAGATAATCAAACATGTTGTTCTTGTAGACTTTTAATCAGATTTCACGGATGGTTCACTTTCTTTACACTTTAAACTATCCGACTCCTCGTCAGGTCAAACGCACACGCACCTTATCCCCTCCCATATGTACAGACCAGATAATCAGCGCCTGTTTATTCATTTTAACGTCATTTAACATCAGTATCAGGAGAACAAAACAGACACTGTAAGCTCGTATATGAACTGTATTTAAATACGAACATTCAGAAATATTAAGACTAATTCTCCTGTAGGAAACATAAAAATCATTTGAATTGAGTTCAGCTAAGTGTAGTTTAACGTGTATGTAGAAACCTGCTGTGAAAGTTCACGTTTGATGTATTTTAAAAAGGAAATATTGTGCATGTGGCTGTCTTTTAAACATCGGACAGATTACACGTGTGATCGTAAAAAGTGCAACTTGTTCAGTTGAAACGTGTACGGAAAAAAAAAATGTCTTTGACGGTCGTTGATTTTCACTTGAAACGTGGAAGCTGCTAATGAGAAAAACTTGTTGTTTTGGCCGACTCACAGAATAAACTCAAGACTGACAATCAAAAAAATAAGAAGCCTGTTCTAATAAATGCAGCGAAAATAAGAACTGTTGGTTTTTGTCCTTAGCAAAAGTTTCAGTGATCAATAACTCTTTCAGTATATATTTGGCATGTGAGTATTTTATTTAGTTGTAGAAAATCCAAACCTCTACAGAAGACAAAGGGTGGCAATGTTTTATTTTTATTTATTATCATTAATTTCCATTTAAAAAACACCAAGAACATGTGTGCTAGTTGGTCTCTCAGTACTTAAAAACCTCCCTGCAACTCCATTTGTTTCTATAAAGCAAAGGTATAAATCTTTAAAAACATGATTCAGATAGAAAAACAACAAACTGTGTAATTTAAATTTTGACAAAAAAAATGCTGCAGTTCTTATTGGCCTCACACGACGTACGTGGCCATAAACATTTAGTCATCAGAAAGTCCCAGGTCATAGGTCACCATTATTTTAGACTTGTCATAGGTCCAGGTGTGTGTTATCCATTGATGATCTTCTGTGAAATGGCTCCTGGCAGCGTGTAGAACAGCAGAGCGAGGAACAGCACCGTGATGAGCAGGATCAGCGCGATGATGATGTACTTTTTGTAGCTCCGCCACACCAAGTGGAAGAAACACTTGAACGGGTTAACGAACCAGGAGAAGGAGGTGTCGGGGCGGCTGCAGGTACAAAGAGAGGAAAGTCATTTTATCCAACATTTAGCAGTATTGGTATCTTTAACAGCTTAATTAAAAGAGAGACTGATTTATCTACTAAAGCAGGAGTGTCAAACTGATCCATGAAAGGGCCGGTGTGTCAAATCAGGTGTGGTCCTGCTTGGTTGGAACAAAAACCTGCAGCCACACCGGCCTTTTCATGGATCAGTTTGACACCCCTGTACTAAAGACTTTTTTGAATGGATTAAAAAAATGACACTGTATTAATTAACGAGCTTTAGAGATGCTTCTAAAATTATGTACTGATGTAACTTAGTTTGAAAGCAAATGTGTATTTTCTGCAAACTACTCTTCCTTTAACCTACACACCATATTTGTAGTCTTAGCTGACTGCCCGTAGAAATGTAATAATCTGACTCTGACAAAATAGCAGCTGCAAAACCAACATGGGTCTAAACTGCAGTCTGCTTTAGTTCACTCTCACCTGCAACAGATCAGTGACATCATAAAGGATGCGTTTTTTTTTTTAGAAGAGCCACAGCAGTTTTAGTGGTTTTTTTCTTGTTCTAAAAACTTTTAAGTCAAGCGTAAGAACATATTTGAGTTTCCTCAGAGGAAACGCTCCTGCTCGTGGTGCTCTTACTTTGGTTTCGGCAGCGGCTCCGGCTCTTTGCGGGCTCGGCCGACTGGATTTTTCTCTGCCTCCTCGGC
>JAOXYL010000052.1:3550050-3560641 GCA_028564955.1 Terapon puta
GAAGACGCGGGTCGATATTCTTTCCGCATTAACGCTCTTAGCTCAAGCTATTCTTCTCTCTGCTCGTCAAACTGGAAGAGAGACCGTTTTAAATATGCGATGTTTCTAATAAAACTCAGAACAGAAGGTTAAATTCAGAGAAAATTATGTGCAACAACTCCGGCGAGCTCTGGAGACGCAGCGAGACGTCTTCGTCTGACCTCGCGCGATGCCGCTGTAACTCGGGATGTGGGGGAGCGCGGGGAAAGGTGATAATCTCTGAACCTCCACTGAAACTCGCACTTAAGAGCTGCCTCGTTTCGGGGGTGTTAGCAGGAATTTGAACGAACGCATTGCACTTCTTAAAGCGTTCATTTTTCACAAGTGGTGCAGAAATGAATAATTATTATCACTTTGCAGCTCAAAAATAAACTTTTGCACAAGATGGAGGCTCCAAATGGCAGAAACTTTTTTTTTTTAATCTTTAATCTTTTTTTAATCTCAAAGTAACCCCCACCCTGAAAGCACCTGCATGTTCACCGACTGACTTCATGCACCGCGGGAACAATACATTTCAGAGATATAGATTTTTATTAAGATTTTTTTCCAGTCAGTTGGGTTTTCAGCACCCCCGCCATGCAGAGGATTTCCGGCCGCTCCCAGTATCAGGCGCCGTTTAACATTACTTTGGGGTCTGAGTGAAATTAAGGAATTTACCTCTCCTCCCCCGTGTCTGCATTTGGTGCAGCAAATCTGCGTTTTACACACACTCGCAAGACCAGATCCCCGGGATTATCTCTCGGTGCGTCTGAAATGTTACCGACCTCTCTGCTGAGTAGCTCGATGAGCCCCCTGAATTTGTAAGCGAGATGCTATCGCCGCTCCTGCTCAATAGCAATTTCAGCTGTGACCTCCAAAAACTCCACCGCAGGAGGAGGAGGAGGAGGAGGAAAAGGACAATAAGTAGATGCACGGGCAGATAAATTCTCCAGATTAACGAAGAGTCACAATAACACCGAATACCTCCTCGCGCTGTTAAATTTATTTGCATCGAAACCTTTACTTACAGATTGTTATTGCGAACAATAAGACGACTCGAGGTCACACTCCTCATGTGCTGCAGCTCTGAGGCTGACAGTCTCTAGTGCAGATAGTAATTTAATGCAGCTTGAAGTAAATTATATAAAGGGGAATATTGTCCCTTAGCTGTCTTCTCCATCTATATTTCCCTGCAGCCGACCATCTGCTGAAAGTCTGGCTTCCCCAAACAATCATGGTTATCTGTATTATCTTTGCTAAGCAATCCAATACAGAGGATTGAATGATATTTTTCTCCGAGTAGTTCCAAGAAAATAAACTTTTTTCGGTTTATTGAGGACAAAGGTTATGAAAGTAAGTCGGATGAAATTACCCGCGCGAGCGCCGTCTTTTCTTTCTGCTTTGCCTCGGCCCTGCGAACGGGGCATTTTGGGGTCAGCGTGCTCACGAGGATGTGCGTGTTTCAAGTTCGCCACAAGTAGGATGAAAAAAAAAAAAAAAAAGGCCCCTCTGTTTGCATCTCCAAGGTCGAGTTTAAGGTTAAAGGTCTGAGATTTACAATTAAGATTATAGCTCAGATAAAAACGAGCTGCGATCTTTTTTTTTTTCCCCACTCTTTCGTTCTTTTTCTTTTTAATTAATGCAGAAAGTGCTTCACTTAAAGGTCTCCTGGGAAGTTTTTTTTTCTGTAAACAAATAAAAGTTATGTTTACATTCACCGTTCCTCACTAAAAGGCATCGTGCGTGTCCTTCAGCTCTGGCGAACGTGTTGAATGCATTTCCTCCCTCATAAAAGATTCACAGAGCCGAGGACTGAAGCATTTCTTTTCCTTTGGCGTCTTCGTTGACGCGTTGCGGCGTTTCTTTGCTTGTCGCCGCCACCTGTGAATCAGCGGAGCGGCGTGACACCATCATTGGGGCTGGATCATGTTAAAACTTCCAAAGGGACCTTCAGCCAGAGACCAAGGCCACCAAGGGGCCTGACAGAACAGAACAGGAAGTCCTTCCTCCCTGTGGCTTTCAAACTCTTCAACTCCTCCCCTTTTGCACTAAAATACACACTTTTTTTTAAACCACAACTTCATCTGCTGATTTGCACCTTAATTATCATTATCCATATCTCATGTATATATATATATATATACCTGCTAATGTTATTTCTATTAGTTCTCCAGTATTATTTATATCAATCTGTTATTTCTATACAACTCTGTTATTTGTTAAAAACTCTGTATTTTAACTGCTATGTTATTTTTTTGTCGATTACTTGTCTTTTTGATTACTTGCATTCACTGTACCCTGGCATCACTATTTCCTGCAGGATTAATAAAGTTCTTGTCTTCTTATCTTCTATAACATTTGAAATATGTCATATGAATCGTTTGCACGTGCAGATTAAAAGTGATCCGATCTATAAAGGTGATGAGATGAGCTGACAGAGTGTCTGAAAAGAAATAAATATAAAACGGAGGCGTTAATGATTGAATTCTGCCCGTGAGAGCGGCTGAAAATCGACGTATTTTCACGCCTGTTTCCTCACACGTGTGCGCGCGTGCGTGCGGCCTCTGGACTCACCGGCGGACGCCTCCGATTTCTGCCGACCCGAGCCGTGGAGGGTCAGGTGCAGCCGGCCGTCGCTGATCTGCAGCTCCAGTCTGCGGGGCTCCGGGTTCAGCTGCACAGAGAGCAGCAGCCCGTCCGGGTTCCACGTCCTGAACTGGAAGCGGACGGAGAAACCCCCCGCGGCAGACGAGGCCGACGGCAGCGACAGGAAGCTGCTGCCGGAGCTCAGGAAGGTGCAGGCCACCAGCTGGGGCTGCGAGCACGAGAAGGTCACGTTGCCCTGGAGGACGACAGAGCCAAGGACACAGGTTCAGACGTCTCCTCGCCTGCGTGTTCGGGCGAGTCGGGTCTCGGGGGAAATTCACTGTGACAGGCCTGGAAATAAATGTCATGTTGATATGCACGAAAAGGGAACAGATGGTTAAAGAACCACGAGCGAAATCAGATCCCAACCCCGGCAGAATAATTAAATTTAATGTATGTAACCAGTTAGTTTTAATTAGTTGTCATCAGCGGTCCATTTATCATGAGCTGTATTTGACATTACAACAATACAAACAGTTTTTTTTTTTCACATTTCGTTGTGCACAAAGAGGAATTGAAAACGTGTTGATTGATATAACAGTTTTTTTTTCTTCCATTTTTTCTCATTTGTCTCTTCCTGCAAACGACATGAAAAAGATCGATACCTCTCCTGTACCTGTCCATTATGTATTATCCAGCAGATGATGTGCTTAGCTTGGCAGAAAGACTGGAAACGGGGAGGAAACAGCCAGACTGGCTCGCTCCCAAGGTAACAAAATCAGCCTACCAGCACCTCCACAGCTCACTAATTAACACAACATAGGATGTGTTAGTGTTGCTTTAGAGGGCTGTTTTTTTTTTTTTTTTTTTTTCATTTTACCTCTGGACAGAGCCAGGCTAACGATCCCCTCGTGTTTTCAGTTTTTATGCTAAGCTAAGCTGACTGGCTGCTGGCTGCGGCTTCGCATTCACCGTCCAGGTGTCAGAGCGGTTTCCATCTCCTTAACTAACCTTTGGCGAGAGAGCGAACGTGAGCGTTTCCCAACATTTTTTTTTTTCCAAAAGAGCCAATGGAGGCATTAAAACCAATCTATAAATTACCAATTCACTGTTTACTGTCTCCTGTCAGCACATTTCTATGTAAATTATGACAGATTTTTATTGCGACAGTGAAGACAGAGGGTGGAGAAACTCTGATCTAACAACAAATTTGCTCTAAATACGACAGCTGCTGTTAAAGTTTTGATCTCTTCAGACTTTTCTTCCCTCGCCGTGCACCTCGGAAACAGGTGGAAGCGGGTGAAGCTGTTCCTCTTTCCTCTGCTCAAAGCGGGCATCCGAGATGAATCCGCGAGGCCTCTCTCGGCTCCGAAAGCCAACACGCCGCCGAGATAAAAATTAATTTCGCTCCACATTCCGGTTTAATTCTGTGCGGTGCAGAGGTTGCGTTAGGCAGATTCAAACACAGACCGGGCCGTGTCTGCTGAGGTCAGACTCCCATCAGCCCCGGTGCCTGCAGGGCAGCACACAGCAATCACAGCGCTTTGCCTCTCAATGTGATTCCCTCCCATCAACCTCAGGGAGATAGTCCCATTGAAATTCCATTACAGCTTCCATCATGACAGTCTCTCTCCACCTCCCTGCTTCTGTTGTCAGTAAATGCCTTTTAACACAGCAATCAGACATTAAAGGCTGACGGTGTCTTAGATGAGATGTGGCATGTGGATCTATGGCCGGCCGGGCCCGATTTGAGTGGGAGGTTGACTCTCCAAATGAATCCATTCACACACTTGGACTTAATGATATAGCAGTTAGGATCGCATTGGATGCCATGATTGTTTTCGCGTCATTCTCCCCTTCCAATTTCTGACTCCAACGCCTTAAATCGGACTAATCAAAAGCCGTCACGAATCAGCTGGGGGAACGGTGTGAAACCTTGCAGCAAGGAGAAATAAAGATAAAGCGTCTTTTTTTTTTTTCCTGCCGGCTGATTGGACCGCCAGTTTAATCCAAACACAAATATCTCAACAGCTAAAAGATGGACTCCCTCCATGCTTTGTGAATTCGTGAAGGTGACGTATATGTGACTTTTCCTCCACCACGAGGTTGAATTTTGCGCTTTGGTGTAAAATATAGCAGCGGTTGGAGGCATTACAAGGTGCGAACAGGCTGTAACAACACTGCTGAGGAGCATTTAATGCACATTTCTGCAACCTGTGTCTCATTTCTTTTTATATTTTATGAGATGAACCTGCTCTCTCTTTGTTGTTTGGTGTCAGAAAATGACAGTGAGGCGAAGTTGAGCCCGCAGTGCGTCTCCCCGTCTGCCTGAGTCTCGTCCTGGGCCGCTCGGTGACATTGCGCCTGACGAAAGTGAGAGTCAGGTACGGCCATTTGTTACGTTTGATGAACGCCGGCGGGCAGCCCGGGAAAAAAGATAACTGCGTCAGCCACGCGCGAACATGCGTGTGTGGGAAATTAAACTGCAGCCTCAGCGGGGAGCGGGCCAGACAAGGCAAGACACTCCTCACAGACTCCTAAATAGCATTTTAGAGTGTATGAAAGGAAAAGGGGGGCACAGTTTGTCTGATGCAGCTGATAAAATGGAAAAAATATTATTACTATTGTCTATAATTTAAGGTGGTATTATGTTACAGGTTTACTTTGCTCTGCAGAACAAAATCCACGACTTTAATTTCCTTAAATATGATCAGAACTTTTTATTTATCCCTAATCAACAAACATCCAGGCAGATTATATCAGTGCTGCAATGAATAGTGCTATATAATTCAAATTAGTCATTGATAATTAATTTAGTGGATGGGACAGGGTTTGCATTATATATTTTTGTTTGGTGGTTTGCTTCCAGAATTTGACTTCTTAATCGCCTTAACTTCTGTAAATGAGCTCAGGAAAAGGTCCGGTTCGTTTGTCATCGTTACTGTTTGCCTCCCTGATTACAAAGGTCCCGCAGAATAAGAGACTGACCATCAATAGAAATGTGTGTGCATGCAGCCCATTCATCACTTTAGAAGATTAAACATATCAAAAATTGACTGCACACTGTGGTCTGCACATCCCTTTTTTCCTGCAGCCCCCACCTCTGAACGGTAGAGGGACGTTAAACCAAAAGAGGATCTGCAATAAGATTTAAAGGGCACAAAACCAAGCTGGCAAACCAGATATTTTCATGCATATCTGTGACTCTTTTATTCACATAGCGTTGCCTTTTATATCTAATGAAAAGCACTTTATTCGTAACATACACTTATAGAAATCACTGCATGGAGAGAGCTGACCTTTTGAGGCGATGGAGCAGAAACTCACACAGACATATGAACATGCATTCGACACACTTTTGCTCATATCAGCCATCTCAGGTTAATCTCCTGCAGAGGCCGTCTGCACAACAGCACTATATGTTATTGTGAAATCAGAGAATTACAGCGCTCTGCAATATACGATTACCAAATTAAATGAAGTTTCAGATTTACTTTTCTCCTTTCAGTGCCCACTGTCTCTTGCTCGCCCACACACGTGCGCCTTCTGTTTCTCTTTCTCGCTCTTTAAATATCATTAAATCAATTTCCATGCTTAATAGAAATGCTCTGCACTGTGAGATGGCTTTCAAATGGCAAAAGTGCTTCCCTCGCATCCCCGTGCTTTTAAAGAGAAGCACAAAGAGCACAGCGAGCTTCAGGACGTCATTTGGACGGACTCAGCCTGGATCTACGGGGGAGGCTGGAGAGATTTTTCTTGACCTGGTCTCTTCGGCGGTGGAGCCAAATTAGCTTAGCGCGGATAAAGTGTGTCACTGTGGGGTAATTTAAAAACAGTGTCATCGTTTTTCAGCAGAGATATCGTTGTAAGATGAAAAGGCAATGATTGGAATCTGTATATATATATTTTTTTTATCCAGTACGGGTCTGTCTGATCGTCTAAATGAAGCTCCTCAGGGCACATCTTCAAAAGGAAGGTCCGAGACCTTTTACTGTGACTCACCACGCTGTGGATCTGTGGCTTGCGTCTCTTCGCCAGGTCTATGATATTGATCCCGTTGTAGTACAGGTTTTCCATGCAGCCGTGGAAGTTCTTCCTCAGGAAGGTGCCGGGTTTACCGGGCAGCGGGATGCCTCCAAAACTCAGCTTTTTAAAGAGAAAAAGAGACATATTCATCGGCATTAGATGTAGATATTGATCCGACATAAACTACTATGAAAAAAATATATATTTATTATGATCTTTCCATAGAAAAATATGAGATGAACTCCACATTATGTTCAGTATTTCACTGCATGCTAAACCATCAACATCGAAAGCGATCTTAAAATACACGCACACACATATTCTCACCAGCTCTTGCATGAAAAGTGATTCAGCGAGTGAGAAAACACCCACTCACGGCTCCAAACACACACTGTGGATCCGCTGTATTGATATAATGTGTGCTCCCGGTCTGAGGTTGTTTTTCATCCCTTGGTGTGTGTCCTTCTAACAGGGAGGGGGGAGACTGTTTCCTTTTTTCAACATGACAATGACTCCGGCGCACAAAGATGGATCCACACAGAAATGCTTTTCTAATTTCGTTGCGGAGGAACTTGGCTGCCCTCGCGCAAGCCCTGGACTCAACCCTATCAAACACCTTTGGCATGAAGTGGCGGGCGGACCGCGAGCCAGGCCTTATCGCCCAACATCAGTGCTGGACCTCACTAATGCTCTTGTGGCTGAATGGGAGCAAATCCCTGCAGCAGGCGCCAACATCTCATGGAAAGCCTCACCGGAGGACTGGGGGTTGTTATGGCGGCATGTTAATACAACAATACTGCACATTGCATGTAATATTTAAGTATCCACAAACATTTGGTTCATCCAGGAGTAAGTGTGTACACGTATGGATGTTGTAGATTTACATAGCATCTCTGACGGTGGTATTTTTAGGAATTCACGCGTAGCTTAGCCTCGGTAACTACGGAAACGCAGGCAGCAGTGACGAGCTTTGACTTGGCTGTTCACACCGTTTCTCCGCGCGGGTCAACGAGCGAGCCTACTCCTCTGCTCTTTCGCGATCAGATATTACAACCACCTCATTCATCGTGTAGCATGAAGCTTTTCAGTGTTTCTGTCCAGTCCTGGAGCAGCTGTGGTGGTTTTTTTCAGGGTGAAAACGTTTGTCTCCAGTGTTGTGTCGTTAAATCTGTAGCTTCAGCGATGTATAATTCACACTTTGCAACCATAATAACATGTTTTGGTATGATTTGTCTGGTTTATAATAGACCATCAGTGTGTTTTCTGGTTGGATTCGCATGTGGTGTAAATAAAACAGACAGTTGAAACCATCTCTGCAGATCACGGGCGGTGAAACGAAGCGGACGGCGCTTCAGGGCACAAAAAGTACTTCAGGGAGCTTCGATGCACTTTGCGGCGCTTCCGCCTCCTGCGTGTCCCAGGTGCTAGCTACCATTTCAGCGAGCTAATTAAGCGCCTTGAGCCGGCTGAAGACACTGTGTCAGGCCGATTTAAAAGGAGAGCCCTGCAGAAGAATGTTAAATCTGCACTCGACGGTCAAATGATTGAAGAGACTGAGGCTAAAGCTAATGTTGTCGTGTCCTCGGTTTTGGAAAGGCTCCTTTGTGCTGGAGTATTGCTCTCATACACAAGCACACTCCTGTGCAGAAATCTGAAGCTTTGAGTTCCTATGATTGGACAATCAGGAGAGAGGTTCACTGACCAATCAATGAATAGATCTCAGTGATAGCAGTGAATGTCTCGTATCCTCATTGGCTGGGTATTTTTTAAAACACTGACACCGGAATAGAAAATATGAATGAAATAACAAGTCATGTTTTCTTGGCTTTAAGCAAGCGGCCAAGTTCCCGCAGCCCGCAGTGTAAAGTCACACGATGTTAAATGCTTCGAAAAAAAACAACCTAGCAGTCTGTTATTCCCTTGGAACGACCAAAATAACTTGTCTCTGCTATTTTCCGGTTTCTTTCCATTCTATCATTCATTATGGAAACGGCATTTCAAAACATGCCTCCTCCCCTGGGCTTACATACGCTACACTGTGTTTACCACCCAGCTCCGAGGCTCATTACTAACTCCACTGCTCATCACTGTGTTGTTAATGATAGGGGTTGCCTGGCCCTCACTGGATGGATCCGCTAAGTGATGTGCGCACATTTACAAAGCCGCCCTCGCCTTCTCACCCTGGGTTTATGTAATTTAATCATCGCGCGGACTCACCTCGTAGTCCACCTCCAGAGAGTGTCCCTCTCCCTTGGTTTGGAAGTGCTGCGCGTGGGAGTCCACCGTGAGGTTAACCTGCTTGTTGAAGCGCTCGATGTGGACGGAGTGCCAGTGCTGGTCATCCAGGAGGCTGCCCACGGTGACGGCAACCCGGCCACTGCTGAACCTCAGCCTGTTGTCATCTGGGGGGGAGAAACAGCGTTACAGCGACCACACAATCACGTCCGATCCATTTACACCGGCACAGAAACAGGTGGTATGAAGGAAGGTGGGCGCCACTTTACTGCTCATTTGATTTGTTTCGGCTCGTTTTCTCTGGCCACTTTCACCGGGGGGAGGAACTTTGGTCAAACTTTGTCACCGCGGCAGAAAGTTTTCTAATCAAAAGGAGCAGCAGGTTTCCGCGGCATCTTTCAGAGATGCAAATGTTCGACCTCCTCAACAGAACAAACATGGACATCTGTAGATCTGCTCCGAGCGCATCCCCATATATAGCGCTCTGCATCTACCAGCCTTCCAGCTCCGAGCACACCGCATTAGGGGAAAACAAGGGGAGGCTGCATCTGTTTCCACACTAACGAAGGTTGGCGTGCAGACTCGCGGTGTCGAAGGAGTCACGCAATCCTCACTTAGAGATCCGCGTAAGCTGTAAGACGTTTTTTATCCACCGCGGGCGTTTTTCCTCGCTTATTCCGGTTCGGTGTTAACATCCCACCTAAGGGCCCGTGTTAGGGAGGCCTTACAACACCTGGCTGACCAGATAACGAACGTGGCGCAACAACACCCAGACTCCCCGCTCGTTGTTTTGTGGGGTTTTTAATGGAGCAAACCTCGGCCACGAGTGGCCAAAAACACGGGCAGCATGTTAAGTGCCTCACCAGGGACACAAATACACTGGACCTCAGCTACACAGCATTAAAGGGCGCCTCTTGCTCCGTACACCCCCCCCCCCCCACCCTCTTCCCCTCCCCGCCGGGTGGCTCTGGGACTCTGTGATCGCTGTATGGTTCATTTCATCCCAACCTACAAGCAGAAAGTAAAATCTGCTTAGCCTGTGGTCAAGACTGCGAGGAGATGGACCAACGAGGCGAAGCTTCGACTGCGCTGACTCGAGCGCGTTTGAGGCTGCAGCTACGAGCCTGCATGAACTCGATGACACCGCGAGATCTCACGTCAGTTTTTTTTTTCATCGCGAATACGTGTGCGCCGCAGCCAAAACCTTCCAAACAACTGCAAACTCTGGTTTACAGCAGGAGACAGGAAAAAGGAAAAACAGGCCTGAAACACACCGACAAAAGGAGATCAGAGAAACCAGCGGGAGATATGACGAAAAGCTAAAAAAAGAGCTTTTTTTTACAGAGGATTCAACTTCTTTGTGAAGAAGCCTGAAGGACATAACAGACATAACAGAACCCCCCCCATCCCTCCACCCCCCTGCACACACTGTGGAGAACCACCAACTGGCTGACGACCTGAATGCGCCTTACTGCAGGTTTGATAAGCCGTCACTGACAAGCATCACCTGCTCCGACTCCGACATCAAAGAACCGCCTCCACCCCCTCACCCCTCCCCGCTGACCCCCGCCTGTACTCGGGATCCGTGAAGAGGATATGCGTCGGCCCGTTTCCGAGACAGAGGATGAAGAAGGCACAAAGACCAGATGGTGCGTCTCCCCTCCTGCCTGAAAGTCTGCGCTGACCAGCTGCTGTCAATCTTTTGCTCTGTGAAGTTTACCCCCCC
>JAOXYL010000052.1:3569944-3581027 GCA_028564955.1 Terapon puta
ATATATATATATATATATATATATATATATATATATATATATATATATATATGTATGTATGTATATATATATATATATATATATATATATATATATATACATACATATATATATGTGCATATACTGTCCAGAGAACCCTGATATTTGTGATGGATATTCATGTTCTCCATCAGATTTAAGTGACAGTAGACAAAAAACGTCAACTTTGCACATAAAAATATCCATTAAGAATGTCATCTATGCTCTCAAGAGGATAAAATACCCTTCGCCCTTTCTGTAGCATCGCCCTCACAACAAACTAAATAATACAGCATATTACATTATTTTACATCTCACTCTATTTCAGGCCAGATTAATATAAGGATGGGTTTGTTCCCTACCATTACGCCATTAAACATTTCAGGAAATGGAGACGCCAGTAGGATTGTTGACCTTTATCTCCTTTTTTTTTTCACAGGGGTAATTTTTCTATGGAGCTAATTTGGCTCGGCGTGGCTGAGAGCTAGCAGTCATATCAGCAGCTGCTGCTCTCTCATTAGTACCCCTCAGTTCAGTTTCTGGCAGCGAGCCGTTACCTTTGAGCTTCACTTGTTAAAATGCCAGACGGACGCGAGTCGGTATCAGCGAGGTCTTGGTGAAAGCTGGAGTTAGCCAGCTCGGGTGTGGGTTTCATTACGGCCCGCAGACTAATTGGCTGCCATTCATCCTGCACTATCTTTAAATCCGAGTTCAGAAGAACACCGAGGAAGAGTGGAGAGGCGTGGGTTTTCTTTTTTTTTTTTCTTAAATTGTCTGCGTGAGTGTGCATTTAATCCACATCAGTAAATATAAAGAGCAGTCACGCCCGTTTTTCAACGCTCGCCAAGTTTCAGAGGATGATGTCTGTTTTGATTGGTAGTGATTCGGCGCTGGATGTCGCGGCTGAGCGCAATGTGAATTTTAATATTTGAAATAAGTACAGCTCTCTGTTCTCTCCCTCTCATGAGTCACTTGCGAATAGGGTGATAGCTGCGGGTCATGTTGGTAATGTCTATACATAATGTTTCGTCTTCTCGCCGCACAGAGGCTTCATTTCCCTTCGCAGACACAATGATATGAGAACTGACAGTGTGGAGGAAGCGTTGAGCTTTTCTTATCGCGATGGGAGTCAATCACTGCCTGGCACATAAAAGAAAAGCCTCAGTGATCTTCACTTTATATTTGATATTATTTGTAAGGGAGCTATGTTTCTTCTTGTTTACATGGGAAAAAAAAAATTAGTAAAATGACAAAAATGGATCCGACAGTTTTGCCAGATGGTGAATGAAATCGCTGTCATTCATTTCACCGAGCTGCTTGTTAAGGATCTGTGCCCATCAGGGGCCCCCAAAATGGGCAATTTCCTCTCATGAAAAGCCTCTGCTTATAATTTAAGTCGTTATGCACTATGTGTTGTTATATTTCAACCCTCCATGATAATAAAGGAAATATTTTCAGAGTTACTCATTTGTCTGTTGAAGCGATTTCTATTGAAGTTCATTCTTCTTCTTTTCATTTGCGCGCTGGAAAGTTAAATAGTTGTTTTGTGGGAGAAAATAAACACAAACTTTCATCTTAAATGTCGTAAATGCTGACTTGCTGTTAAAAAAAAAAAAGTCTCTTAGAAATCTGTAGGTTTTAGGAAAGGTTACTCACACAGAAGTAAGCAGCGTTTTTGTTGGAGACGATTTTAATGTGCGACAATAACACATTATTTAACACAGCGTGTTACAGGGCCGTCTCAGAGTTAGAGATGTCTTATTCAACCTTGCGAAGCTTTATTTCATCTCTAATTCCTACATTCCAGTAGATAATGCATTTTTAAAAAGGGGGAGGAAGATGAATAATTAAACAACACGCAGCACATTTCAACACAATGAAAAAAAAAAGAAAAAAAAAAGAAAGTAAAAACACTTTGCAGCAGTGACACGCCAGTGGGCAACTACACACTCTGCTAATTGGACTGCCAAGTTGAAAAACTCACGGAAAAACAATTTAACAACTTGTCAGCCAGCGTTGACGTAACTGGGGCAAACACTATAAAGACGTAATGACACGTGCCAGCATTAGGCTGTTTTTATTAAACCTTTCAGTCCTCGTGCAGGTCGGGAATAACGCGCTGTGGCATTAAATGGAGGACAAAAAAAAAAAAGAAAAAAAAGAAAAATGGTGTGACCTCAGAAACTGACACCCTGAAATGTGTGAGAAAAAGTGAGAGGATCTGTCACCTGACCTTGACTCGCGATGTCATCGAACACGCGCGGGCGGGAGATGAAATGTCAGGTGACAGAGGGCGAAATGTAATTCTTACACTCAACGTTAATGACCTGACCCGAGAAAAGGGAGCGTTTATATACGAGCATGCCGGGGTCGCAGCCCACTTATTATCATCATGCATCATTTTACATTCACTGCTCTACCGTTAATAAATAGTCCAACATGTAAAAAATATGCTTATCGCTGAGATTTTGACAGGAGGATCGATAAGCTGCCACTCTCGTGTCTGTACGTGAAATATGTACAGACGCTTTGAGCCAAGAAGAAAAGAGCCAGGCTAGTTTTCCTCCTCCGCTTCCAGCCTTTATGCTAAGCTAGGATAACGGTGGCTGTGTATTTAACGCACATACATGAGAGCGGTATCGATCTCCTCCTCCAGCTCTTGACAAGAAAGCAAATAAGCACATTTCCCCCAAATCTCGAGCTACTCCTTTAATCACCGACGATAATGCTTTCTAGATTCAGTTTCCACTCTTCTTTTTTTTTTCAGCTGCAAAATAAATACAAAAGTAATAACGCCGGGTTTCGCCTGGCCTCGCTCGTAAGCGGCATATCAACAGTGAGTCATGCAGACAGCGGATCAAATATTGCTCACCCCGACGCCGTCCTCGTGCCTGTACTGTTTCCAGGCCCGGCCCGTGTCGCTGTACAGCAGCAGGTAGCTGCTGACCCAGTCCCAGCTGTCATATCGTCCCTGTGTGGCCACAGCCGTCACCTCCATCTGCTCCCTGAGGTCCACCTGGAGCCACGGCTCTTGATCCGTCACCATGGGAGACCAGCCTCCTGCTCCTGGAGTGGGGTTTAGAGGGGGGGGGTAGAGAAATGCAGGGATGAATTAAACATCGATACGCTGTCGATGAGCAGCAGATTGTTGAGGTTTGCGCTCAGCTGCCGCCGGGCTCGGATTGCAAAAATATATAAAGCCCCGACGTGAACACGGGGGAGGCTTCAAGGTGAGGTTACAGCCTCAGCCGTCGCAGTGGAGGTCCTCGGTTCTGGGAAAAGAGCTGATTCATTTTGAAATGCGCGCAGCCTTGGTTTGAGAATAAACCGAAAGAAGGATCAACAGCTCCACAATACCGAGTGAGTCATTTATCTCTCTGAAAAACTGAAACATTAAACTGGAGGCTTTCCACTAATGCACCTGCTGGTAACAGTTTGGTGCCTTTTCCGGACTCGAAGAAACGATTATCTTGTTAGCGTCAACAACTGCAGCTCTAATTAGGTTTCGGCGGCATATATGAAGTTTGTCCGGGTCTCGCGGGAGCCGTAACGGCCGAACGCTCTTCGTTCAACAGCAGTTCGGAGAGTTTTGCACGCTACGTCGCAGCACATTTTCAATCAAATCAGATGCATCAGACCGTCCTTGTTCCCTGTTATTGATTTGATATTTAAGAGCTGCAGGGGTTGGCGCGTATACAGTCGGGCCGTTCGATTCGCTCGTGGCCAAAGGGTCCAGAGAAGCCTTGGACAACACGTGGACTCATTTGATCCAACAGGAGCCAGGACTCTGCACGAAAAGACGAATTCAGTCGCCGCGTAACGAACGACCGCGCTATTCATCATCTTAATTCAGTCGAGCGGTAATTGCAATTCTCTTTCTCCTTCCCTTTCGACATGACGGAGCGGCGGCACTTCTGAATTATAACTCGTGGCGGACGCGTCGGCCCTCCTACCTCGCCCCACGATCGTTAGGAAAACAGAAAAAAAAAAAAAAGCAAAAAGAAAAAGTGTTTCACGCTCTGCTGCCTCTGCGGTTTGGGTTCACCGCCGGCAGCTGGCAGCGGGGACGCCGAACACCGAACACTCACCGTCTCTCCTGTTGAGCTTGCCGTTGTGAGCGGCATAGCCGGCCGACGACTGCGACGAGCTCTGAAAGGACGACTGCGGTAACGTGGACGCCAGGGGGCCGTTGCAGTTATCTGTGAAGGGTGGGGTGGGGGGGGGAGAGAAGACAGGAAATATAGACAGGTTAGAGGCCGCCGCCGTCTCATCTTATTGCATATCGTTCATTTTAATGCGTTTCGTGCGCGTATGCGAGGAACGGCTCTGGAAAGGGGCCTCGCTGTGCAGGGATTTATTTACCTGACAGAAATAATAGAAAAGTAGTTAAACATGTCGGTTCAAAGTGCATCTTTACCTGTCGGCGGTGGAGTTTAAAAGAAAGCACCGGGGGAAAATAACAGGGCTGCCTCACTTATCCAGTTCTCAGACACCTCAAACAGTCTATTAACCCATGCGGTGACCCTTGAAAATAGCACAGGAAACGCCGCGGCTCCTTTTGTGTGCGTGTGTGTGTCGCCGCGTGTTCTCTTTTTTAATCCCGCAGTGTGAGATTACATCACGTCCAACAGGCAGGAACAGATTAAGAGTCCAGTGATCTAAACCTGCCAGTCTCCCCCTTCCTCCCATCCCGCCCCGCCACAATAAGAGCAGCAGCAGCAACAACAGACAACAAGACAACAAGAGCTGCATTAAGGGCTGTATCTGAGAACGTAATGAAAACTGGCACCGGCCTGATTACAATTATCCCTGCACTCTCTCCATCAGCGTGCAGTTCGCTCCTCCGAGTGCGAGAGGCCTTTTTGTTTTTGGACGCCGTTCTCCTTTGAGTTCAGGCGGATTCCGAGCACATCTGGAGTAGCAATTGGCCGTCCATCTGCTAGACAAGAGCACAGCAGAAACGACAGCACGAGCTCGTTCTCCTTTTGGGCGTCCCACCGAATCTTCGACTGACCTGATTTGACTGCTCTCAGATCGCTTGCCAAGAGATTTCTCTAATCCTGATTTCAAGTGTGACTAAAGTGGATCAAGCTGTTTTGTCCAAGCCTCAAATTATGGCTGAGCTGCAGCTGCAGATGTTCATTGGGGGAATGAGAACAGTGGCACGCCATCTTAACGCCACGCCACTGGAACCGGGGTTATTATGCAAGCGCGGCACTCTTAATCTGTCAAAAGTCTCCCAGATCCCACTTTTGATCCCTCAAGGATAACTCTCCCTGTCAGACCGTATCCACCCGTCCTTCCTTGCATCTCGGGTTGAAGAGCAGCTGACAAAACCTCTCAGGTGTGAGGTTAAATTCATTGCTCCTTCATTCAAACCAACCTTTACACTGCCGCAGACAATTAGACCCTGACAGCTGAGAAAAAAACACCAACAATATCCTGGTAAATATAGCATGTTTTAGAGTTTAAAGGTGGTGTGAGTGCATAAAAAGTTTGTCCATGTGCAAAATCATGCGTCTCCTAGCCCCCGTTGGTGTTTACAGATTTGGTCTTGAGCCAAGCGGCGGGCTGTCAGTCGGGAGGACTTATGGATGGAGGATGATTTGTCTGCAAAGCTGCTCCTTGGCCTGTGGGATAACCGAAAATCCTCTGAAGCTGAGTCACGATCGCTACGCGAGGCTCAGGAGCTCGAATCCTGCAGCCAAATGAGCCCGGACGTGCATCCGACGGCTCGGACGCACAACACGCGCGCGCGGCCGCGAGCCGAGAGGGAACACTTAATCTCTCTTGAAATCACGAGTACATCGACCGCTATGGAGGAAGGGCTTTCACTTTCACTTTTCTTGGACGTTTTTCTTTTTTTTTTTTTGCTGTGCGGACCGACGGGAGGCCGACATAGAAGTGTCATGTTGACGCTCTCAGGTTTGAAGCGCACCAGAGATAAAAATAATGGATGAAAAAGAGCCGAGGCTGCACACCGACTCCGAGCCGCCACTTTTTATAGGTCAGCCGGACCTGATGAGTCTGAATGTTGTCTGTTTAAATACATTTAAGGTCTGGCGTCATCTTCATTAAAAATTAAGCAGGTGTTTATGCACTTCATATCCCATAAGAAGACCAAAACCATCAGTGCCTCAGTCGGTAGATTACATACTTATTAATTTATAATTTGATCACTTCCAGCTCTCTCCATTGCACTGATGACATAAACCTGCAATAGCATCACATACATGTACATTTATCCCTCACTCTGCACAGCTTTTTAACTAAATATACTCAAACAAGAGTAAATAGTGCTTTGTTAGTTCTTGGGGACTACTTTCAGCAGTGGATTAATGCACCGTTTTGAGGATTTACAGCACCACAGCAGTGTAGATGGGCTCTGCTCAAAATAAACTACAGGGCCTGCATTTACCATAATGAAAGAAAATGTCACGGTGTGGCTCATTGATCTGCTTTTAATCATTTTTGGACAACAACAGAGCTCTGTAGCGCAGAGAAATAAGCCGCAGTGCATCAGGCCTGGCGACAATACTTGTTAGTGGGATCAGTTCTTTGTTGATCCACATAAAAAAAACATAGATTAAATCCTTTAATGCTTTTTTTCCCCCAATACCCTCGCAACGTATGATATCCTTTCATTGTTAAAATAAAAGATGTCCTCCTCTTTACCATTCTGTCTGAGCCATTTGCTGAATGACTGTGAGCATGTATGGATTCGTCCATTTAATCAAGATGTGTGTCCCACGGATTGAAATGCAAACACAGACCTCTTCAATTCAAGGACGTCGGAGAAGCGAAATATTGTTTCGCCACAGGTTTTTTCGCTTTAAGCCAGAAAAAAACGTGAGGCCTTTGAAAGCGCCCACACATCCCGTCTGCCGCCAGCCATACATCAGATTCACCGTTTCACAGTGACTCGGCCATACGGCACATATAGCTTTTTCCTTTTTTTTTTTTTTTATGCTTCAGTGTTCTCGTCTGCTCATTAGCACGCCCGCCTTAACCTGAGTTCACGAAACACAGATGCTGCTCCACAAAGAAATCAAACTCAATTATCACAACAAAGGGCCGTTCGCGGCACACTCGAGCTGAATATCTGAAAGCTCCGGTTTCAGAGCCGCAAAAGACGGCGGCGCGCCCGAGTCAAATAAGCAGAGTTCGCCATGATGTGAGTAATCCCGAGCTTCCTCTCCGGTATCGGGTCTCGGGATATGTACAAACAGTTGAATATGGATAAAAAAAAGAGAGATTTCCTAAATACTGAGCGTGCAACGGAGATAGGCAAGAGGGCAGAGCGGAGCAGAGCAGGCTGCTGGATCTGCCCTGATCCCCGTCTCCGGGCGGATCAAACCCCGCGCGATTAACGTCACAGCTGCGGCATCAGACTGCAACTCACATCCAAAGGTCAAAGAGTCACGCGGCATTGTACTAATTTAATGAACTCCCAAACCAAACCGCTGTGACATCGGCAGGTCTCAGCAGTCTGGAGCTGACACAAACAATAAAGTCACTTTTTCACAGAGGTGCCGACTGTTTATCGCTGCAGTTAATTACAGTAAGTGATTTACATGTCGATGACCACGGCTGGGATGTAACTGAGCACATTTATGCGAGAGTGAGGGTTTTTTTAATTTAATTTCTTTTTTTTTTTTAATACTTTCGCCTTTTTACACTTCTGAATTTCCATTTCATTTAACTTCATAATTCCACCCCATTAGATTTCAGAGAGAAATGCACTTTATGCTTTTATATATTTATTTGACAAGTTACCAGTTACACAGAAGGTTTACTCAAGAGTTTATGTGCAAAACATGTAACCTTATAACCTTAAAAAGACAATTTGAGAAAATACAAGATTAATTATACATTAAGATTAATACATGTACAATAGTAATACAGTTAATATGATATTTACAATCACATAACTGTCTATCTACATTTTCCCCTGATATAGACCTCTGTTAAAGGATGACACATATGTATATACATATGTATGTATGTATGTATGGATATATATACATATTATTGATAGAAGTGGATTTATGGTCATGTCTAGGAGTTGTATTTCTTGGTGGTTGCAGTTGGATTTTATGTTGGTAATGTTTCAACAAAACAGATTTTAACATGTGGTTTTAAGATGCTTATGGAATATTGTTCATGTCCTCATTTTTTACAGCAAAAGACCTTTTTATTGTTAAAAATTACTCCAAAGCTCAGTAAAGTCTGAGAAAATGGGGTTTAAAATCTGAATAAGTAAAAAGCATCTCTGAAAGGTTACGGTCCTCCATCAGTGAAGAGCTGAAAAAGCATTCAGCCTGTGTGTGTGTGTGTGTGTGCAATTAGCAGATTAATAATTCATTCATTCATTTATTTATACATGCCGGTCCAAAGAGAGCAATTCACCCTCTCCTGAGCGGTCGCCCCGTGTTCGCAGGACAATAAAGGCAATCCAGCGTTTAGTCAAACTGCCGAAAACACAACGCAGACCTGAAAAATAACGATTAGCCTTTTAAATGTCAAACGCCTGTTACGACTTACCGCAGTCCATATTTTCCTAACGGCTCAATTTTTCTGACAAACAGTAAAAAAAAAACTCAAAACCTTAATATGCAAATCCATTAAAAACTTTTTTTTTTCTTACTTGATAAATGTTTTAAGCGATCAGAGTTGACACCTATTAACATTTCATGAGCGATTATTTTGATCACATGTCAGCCATAACAAAAAAATAAATACATAAATTAAAAAACAGGCTGGATAGATGTTATTAAGAGCAGGTTGTTGGTTGTGTAATCGTCCTCACAGGTATCGACCGGCAACACATTCGTGCCATGTGAAAACCGCCCATACATAACATGCGTCTCTAAATATACATACGTGTCATGATAATTTTCTGCCACGGTCTTAATAAAACACTTCGAGCCGCACGTATAGCACCTTTATAGCAGCGATAAACCCCACAAGAGCAAAACGCAGACCGCAGAGTCAATAATATCAAAGGGTGCAGCGATGGTATCTGGTGACGGGGCGACCTCAGACCTCTGTGTGGTATTGATAAAGCCTCATATGATACCCCGCGCCGGGCTAACGGGCTGCGGGTGGGGCGGGTGGGGGGGCTCGGTGACCTCTGCTCAGCCGGCAGCCCGAGTGGAACCGAGGTATCGGCTGACAATTAGTCCCAAACGCCGGCCAAATTCAAGGAAGCGCGCGTCAATACGAGTGATTGAGAAACGCGGGCCGGTTTACTTCATTTCTCCGAGCGCCGCATATATAATCTAAAGGGACCTATAAGGCACTTACAGGCAGGCTGCGGGATGTTTTACGGGACTATCGACGCCTTTAGCAATTATACGCGTCTCATCTGTCAGACATTAATTATTCAACCCTCGTTCAGGAATGTGGCGAAACGGCGTTTGCGTTAATTTTCCGCAGGATTGCCGGCCGAGTTTTACATAACGGCTCGGCAAAAACAAGGTAACAGCGGGGTAATAGCTTGTCAACAAAGGAGCAGTATTAGCAGTGCTGTGGTAATTACAAAGATAGAATCATTAAAAGGTTATAACTGTAGAATATTTGCAATCTTAAGTTTAATTTGAAGTATTAGGGCGAATATATAAGTAATATATTACTGATTATTGCTCATGCTTCTCTCTAAAACCACACAGTTTGTTGTAAAATGAATTAATTCACCTGTGTGTCTATCAGCTATCACTTAGGTGTTAAAGTATCTGCAGAAGCACCATTTAATTTCAGGTAAAAAAAGAAAAAAAGTATGTATTGATTTAATAGTCTGGCTTTAATTGAGACGAGAAAACCATCTTTGGAGAGAGCAGTTTCCATGAAGTGGTATCGATGGGAAAAAAAGCAGCAGTTTGGGCTCTCGGAGGTTCATACCAGCCCGTGAAGTTAATTGAGTTTTGGTCTTATAGCTTTACATGGCACGCACGGGCAGTTACTCAATACGTCTTTATGGACGCGGCGCCTGTGTCACCGTGCTGAACTCTGCCTGGTCGAGACGTTTACTGGTTCAAAGCTGCAGCAACAGGCCGGACGAGCTGCAGTAAAACCATGCACAGACTGCTGGTTACGCAGAAATATGAGTCTGCTCAATTAAAATATGCTGCTGCACGTCTACATACTACCCGAGTTAAAACATGGAGTGGTGACTTCCTGATGAATAATGCCCAAAATGAATAATAACCTGAAATGAAAAATACATTTATTTATCATCTGTCAATATCTACACCAGCGTACGAGTATTCGTTTGCACATTTTCTGTATTGCAAAGTTATATTTTTGATATAACGCTGCAGCGCATCATTTTAAAAGGCGACTGTTTTTTTTTTGCTGAAATAAGCTGAAACGCTGCCTCCTAGTTCCGGCGGTGGAGGCTCCTTTTTTTTTATTTAACTCTGCATATTGATCCTTCGAGGCTGCTACCACCAGATAATAAGTGTTTGTTTCAGCTCCATACATGAATACATCATGATCGATATCAAATCACCGAGCGCGGACATGCGGGGCCGTGTCTGATTCGCGGATAATAACACGGTGTAATTGCATGAAATAATAAACTATCCTACACAATGTGTGAAATCTGGAACATATAAGCAGGGCCATGGCGGGGTGCCCCCCCCCCCTTTTAATCTAACACCTATTTTTGAGCCTGTAAGCTCAAAACAGAATCATCTCGTTTTTTTTGTCTCATTTTTCATCACTGTAATGGTCCCTTGCTCATTATTGCATCAATCTTATTGGCACAGTCGATACAAAGTGGGTGTTGATAATCCTTTCAAACCCTCTGCCAGTAACACTGGAAATAAATAGAGGATGAAACTTACAGACTCTACAGCTATTTGAAGCATATTCATTGCACTCTATAGATTGGGAATTGGTGCAGCGTCACTGTGTGACCAATACAGCTGGAAATGGAAAGGCCTCCACTGGCGCCACATTCATCACAATAGATTTTTTCTGCTCCGGAGGGACCGGGCAGAAATTATTTCTCTAAATAGTCTTATATCATGTGTCCATTGTATTTTCTTCTGACTCATTACAA
>JAOXYL010000052.1:3633435-3651556 GCA_028564955.1 Terapon puta
TCTATCTATCTATCTATCTATCTATCTATCTATCTATCTAGGTCATTGGGTTGGTTTTTCTAGATGCACGATCTATTATCTAGTATTATGAATGTGCAATGCTTTTCTTCCTCTAACATATATATATTAATATTGCAGCCGCAAAGTGTCAGAAATCCCCATTTGCAGGATGATGGGTCGGGTTAAACAGTCACTTGAAAGAGCGAATTGGGGCAGCGGTACATTTCCCATGAACATGCAATCAGGAAAGGTAGGGTTGAATATGAATAAAAAATTAGATGCAGCAACAGCAGAAAAAAAAAAGAGAAAGAGGTCTTATCCTTGGGAGCAGGCGCGGTGATTACGGAGAGGGTTATTAGTCTTATACAAGGGTGTTAAGGATGGAGGTGAAGGGTGCCGCTTCCACAGTTTCAGAGCGTGCCTGCGCTCTAATCTTATCTCAGAGGCTTTCGAACAGAGTCCAACGGGTTTCAGCATGATCCGAGAGTCACATGACGACGATCCTCTCAAGAAACCGAGACGACAAAGCGTACCTGTCAGTTTAACAACTTTTCTAAAATTATGACGCAGCCATCTGTTGCTCCGTGTGTGAATCATTTTAACCGCTGACTAACGCTGGTTTTTGGCACCGGCGTAACGCTTTTCTTATTCTGGAACAAAACAAGACAAAGGGAGTGATGCATTGCACTTCGCTTCTCTGGCAAACCGACTGCCAGAGACAAATGGTGCTTGAAGCACATGATTAAAGCCAATGTCCCATTGTCATATTCACCGTGGCTAAATAACATATTGATCAACCCTTTGTAATTGCAACTCAACTGATGATGCTCAAGAAAGCACTTGACGTATTAAAACTGATTTCAGAATACCCTTGTTGCAGGAAATAGGGCAATTCATCTTGACACATGCTAAATTGGCTTTTCTCCATTATGTGTTGCATCTACAAAGCAATACAATTGATTAATTGCGTAATTACAGCCACTTCTATCTCGCTGCAATGACTCTGCTTAAAGTTTGCTAAGGATGCTCTTTAAAGGGAAGACCTCAACCTTTAAGACATAATAATCTTTTAGTGTGTTCTATAAAGATTTTTATAAAGATTTTAGCGCATACCGGAGGACGGCAGCACCACACATTGTACGCGAGTGGAGATTTGTCAATTTTATTGCTTCATAAGTCACTCATGAAATCATAAAAATGACGTACTGTAGCTGTGTCTATTATGAGCTCGCTTGTAGTCACACATACGAAGGAATTTCAAACACAAAATCGCATAACGTTAACACGAATCTCATCACAGCTGCGGGCACGTGAGCTGAAATGGAGGTCCAAGGGGACCCACAGTAAATCAGAGTGGGTCAATAAGAACAATGAGGCACTTCTCTTTTCTTTAACATGTGAATTGCAAGAGCTACTTGAGTGGCAATATCATGCCAAGCTTTACTGAGTTTGGACCGGTTTTACATTTGCTCCCCCACCATGTTCAATCATTGGCTCAGGGGAGAGAATTGACATTCTTCCCTGCCCGGACATGATGGATGCAATCAGTCATTCTGCATCCTGTCAAAAAAAAAAAAGGAAGAAAAAGCAGGAAATAAACTGCAGGTTGTAGAAAAAGATTTACACAAATACCAAAGCGGTGTCCTAGTTCGTGAAACACCAAGACCATCAAATGGTGCTTTTAAAATGTTTCACGCGTTTCATAAAATTACATAAAAAAATGAAATACATAAAGACCTATTCAAGATTACTTAATGAATCTTTTTTTTCCCACAAAGTACATCAGATAACCAAGGTCACACATGCACACCAGTAATTTAGTGGTGATTTTAAAAATTACTTTTATTAATTTTTTTTCTTCCCTGAATGCATTTTCAAAGACACAAGGTCTTGTTTTGGAAGACAAAGACTGCAAGGGCCGTAACCATGTTCCTGCTGGCAAAAGCAGAGACCATGAAAGTGTTTTGTAGTCAAAACAAAATAACACATCATCTGCGAAGAAAATTCAAATTAAGAGCTTGACTGCAGGATAGATTAGTTTATTCAAGATCAGCTGTGCGTTCCAGATACTCTCTATATTTTCCACTGATCTTATATATCTTTATTGTCAGGATTTTCAGCCACAGCACATGTACTTTTTCAATTCACAACACAATAGCACAACACCGGCGAGGTCATCGCAGGTGAAGCCCATTATTGCCTCAGCGAGCGTGACCTGAAACGCACTGAAAAGCCTCTTCTTTCAGCGAGCGCTTCGCCGAGGTGATGTTGATGCGTCCGGAAAGGGAAGCTTCCAAACCGTACGATGAAGCCTCTATTCGCACGCCGCATTTCCCGCCGCCCTCGCCTCAGGTTTTCGCCGCCCAGCCAGGTGTGTCCGTTTGCTTGTGCGGCAACTGCGCCCGAGGAGGTGGAGCGAGTCGTCCATTAGTCACGAGGTTGGTGGTTTGATCCCCGGCTCCTTCTGTCCGGATGGCGAGGCGTCCTTGAGCACAACACTGAACCCCAATGGGCTGGTAAATTATAAATTGCTTTGCCCTGTTTGGATCAATAAAGCACCACAGTAACACTGGGTCGACTTTACACAGCACCCCAAAATAGTGGGCTGTTTTTATTTAATCATAACTCCTATTAAACTTGATGATTCTTAATAAAAATGCAGTTTGTGCTTTTGCATAAATAACCAACACTGGCTCACAAAAAACAGTAAGTGAAGTTGACAGTGACAGTGGGAGTGAACATTTTGTTCCTTCGAATGAGCAGAACTGTATTATGTGAGCAAACGAGTGAGAGGACCTTTGGGTGATCGTCTCTTTGTTTTCCCGGATTTAGTGGATCTTGTGACTCAGCGCGACTCTTTGTGTGATCAGATGTCACACTCCCGTTAAATACGGCGCAGTTTAAACATGCAGAATGCAAAGAAGGAGGGTACGGAGATCTTCAAATTTCTCCAGAGTTTCTTTTTTTTTTTTTTTTATATTTTCGCTGATTAAAGGGCATCAGAGATGGATGTGAAACGTCTTTATGGAATTTGGATGAACTCCAGCGAGAGTTCATCTGTTCTCTGAAGTTTGCCAGTTTTTAAAGGTCAACAGCTCCGGTGCTTCTTTAGCAGTCTGCTTCGGCAATCGGAAGTGAAGGGCCATTTCTTTACATAATGGACAGCTGTAGGACACTCACAGCACTGCCACTTGGACTTGGGCTCTGATAAACCAGATGATGGATAGCGGTGTCAGTCAGGCATGAATGGGCCCCCAGGATGCACCTCTGCGCTCCTCTATAGCGAAGCCAGGCAACCCGGCATCAGCAGCTCCGAGCCGCCCGGTGCACTATCCCTCCCTGAAGCCATGTCGCGGCGCCTCGGGTCACCATTTCCACGCTCTAAGTGCGTACGCGGCGTCTGAGTGGCCGTAAAAGTGCTTCAAATCGCGCCGCAGATGAAATGTCTCAAATATTCTTCAATTTGTTGACTCAAAATAGAGATGAGATGCTTTCTAAATGCGGGTTGTTTAAGATGTGGGTTTTTTAGAAATTGCACTCAGACTTATTTCCTGCTCTTTCGCTGCAGCAAACCAACAGTCCTGCGGATGAAAATAAATGTGCCGAGAGCTGTGGAAAAAGCAGAGGTATACTCCCCTCCACTGAAGTGTAAGGATGGGGGTGGGGTGTTCTTGCCATAAGTACAGTATGTGCTGCTCAACAGATTCAAGCTCTGCTAAGTGCCTCTTTTTTTTTTTTTGCTGAAATTGCCTGCAAAAACAAAAAAAACCCCAAAACAAACAAAACAAAAAAAAAAGTGTTCAGTCTGTGTTTTGGCATCACTGTGACTCGGGGTGCCATCATTTGCCAATTCAGCTTCCTTCCTTTTCAGCTGTTGGAACTTGTTCCCAGAAATGGTGAAATGGAAAATTGCTCAAATTTTCCAGGAAAGAGCAACGCGTTCGTGTTTGATGGCTGATACCGGCAGCGCTCCTCGCCGGGCAACAGAAGAACAGCGATGTCAGACGCGTCAAGTCCATAACGTCTGATGGACGGACGTGTGATGGAGCTGCCTCCTCGTGACGCCTGATCACTTTCTTTCATCCAAGACCAGAAATATCTAAATCCAATGGGCAGATTGTCGTGATTCAGACGTAAATGACTCACGCGGTCGTGTTTCTGATGCAAGTATTTCTTGGCGTCCATGAATGAAGTATGAATCCAATGGTTGTCTCATTGATTTTCATCATTTATTTTTTACATTACGTGCACACCGTTGAACCTGCATTGATAAAATCTTTGCCGTGTCTGAATTTCGCTGCGTTTGTATGTTGAGACTCGTCTGACCCACGCGAGGAACTTGATTACTTATTCAGCGACGCACGGCCAAATCAACTCGAGGCCTCTGCATGTGATGAGGAAATTATAAGCACATTCATGAAAAGAAGCTCAGACAAACGTGTTGCATTTGGTTCATTTTAGCTGAATGAAACAGCAGCTAAAAGAACTGGGGGTCCCGTATAAACAATACATAAATGAAATAGATTTAAATAGTGTTCGCCGCACACACCAGGCTGGTGAAATGAAGAAGTTTGTACTAATTTTCTGTATTAATTTATTGTATTTCCTCTCCTTTTCCTCCTTGATGATCTTTAACTCCTGAAGATATGTTTGCTGTTTTCAGTCAGGCAGATTTAATGCAGGATTTCTTCAGACCGGCATGCTGTGACGTGCACATGGAAATAACATAATTCACATAATACATCTGCATGATTCGGTCATCAAATGGTCGCCTCTTAAACACTGTGTCACCATTGTTGAATAAATTCACTTTGAGAGTTCACTGTTTCATTTGAAGGTTGTTGAGGATGCTGTCAGAGATAGTCTGACTCGTGGAGGAAACTCAAACATGTAACGTGATTTAATGAGCTCTTCAAGCTCTGCCCCGCATACATACATGAATACATACATACATACATACATGCATAGATACATACATATAAATGTACATATATTCAAATGTACATGCAAACTTGCCATTTACAATCCAGATGTGTATTTTCTGATCCGTCGGCTCTGCGGAGAAGCTCTGGATGAATTAAAGAGAACTAAAACAACCTTTTTAAGAGTAAGAAAAGAACAGTGTTATTGTTTTAAAGCATTTCCCTGGTGAGGACAGGCTCTCCCCACCACATACTGTTAAATAAATCACAACGCGGGTTGAGATCTTGCAATCTTTAAAAGTAAAAGTACATTCCAGTTTTTGGCAGCCGGCCCGCTTTCATCTGCCAAATTGTCACTTACAGAAATCCCATTTCCTCTTTTTCGCTTTACCGCCATGTTTACTTGAAAAATACTGACATTTTGAAGGTTTAAAAGATGGAGACGGCTGGCTGCTAAACATTAGGATATGTCAAATAAAACAGCAGAGGCTTTCGTTTCAAAGGGGCCGGCTAAATGAAGGAGCAGCGAAAACACTGCCAATTGTGGAAACTAGGGCAGAACTTATTGAGCCCGAGAAGTTAAGCCCTGATAAAAGGTTTCCAAATGGCTCGGTTTGTTTTGCTGCGTCTCTGTCTGTGAAATTAACTTGTGATATAAGTGTCATCCAATTACCCAAGAAGTTTACAAGCGGGGCATCCCGGCATATTTTTTTAATTAATTGGGAATCAAAATAAAGACCGGTGGCTGTTTGTGCGCGAGCTCGGCGTTAGCTCAGCGGCGTCCGCGGAGAGAAAGTCCTGTAATTAATTCACTACAGCTTCGGCCCTCTGGAGCCGCGGATCAGCGTGGCTCTTTGGGTCCTCGGCCCTCTGCGGGGCTATATCTCTGCACTTTGTCTCTGCCAAGGCGCCGGGCATGGCTTTGAGTGGGGCTGGCTCGTCGGAGGAAGATAATCGTCCCCTCTGGAATCTGAGACCAAACGCAGCTGGAGCCGGCCATCGGATAATATTCGGTCCCTCTCCTCGGTTTTATTCCCTCGCTTGTTTTTTTTTTGTTTTTTTCGCTCCTCTCCCACTGGCAAAGACAGATGGTAAAAACAGAAACTGGCAGCTTTTAGCCTCAGTAGACAATGTGTAAAAGCCGAAACGACACCTCGCATTAGCTCGGTGGAGGAACATGTCAGGGCCACACAACCAGTCCATTTGTGTTAGGCCGGCGCACAAATCCCGGTGAACGTCCAGTGACAAGCCTCGGTGTCGGCGCAGGAAGTCAAGGCCCATAACGCCGCACGGGGGTTTGGATGGTAGACGGGCACGTAGCGAGTCCTTACAGGAGAAAAAACAGATTCTGTGTCCCATTCAGCCTGCAAGGACTATTCAAACTATTCATTAAACGACATTTATTCAGCGTATCTGTATTTCCCTGATCTTAACCATGCTATAGTTGGGATGCAAAGTCCTTTAATAGTGAAATTGACCTGTCTTATTGGCTCATTGAGGAGTTGGTTTTGTGTTTTTCCTATGATCTTCTCCACTCTATGGCCTTCCACAGGTTGGTATGAGCCTTTGTTGTTTGCATCTCAGATGAAACTGTAGGTGGTTTCTGTAATCTGCAGTTTTCCGAGCCAACCTTTCATATTCCCGCACCATCTTAAGGGTTTCTAACCCATATTGTTCTGCACGTCTTCAAAGACATATAACCAACAAAGTCCAGTTGCGTTCGATTTAATTTGCCCTGAGACATGCTATAGTTGCTGCATGTGTAGATACAAGTCTGTGGATATTCTTATTCATCCAGGTCATAGTTATCTCAGGGCAAATTATTATTATTTTTTTTTTTTACAACCTTATTAATACGTTTTTGGGGAAATTACTAGGTTTTCACTCTGTTTTTATATACACATATTTACATATACATACACACATGCACATACAAATCGAAGGAGAGGTGTCAGAGTGAGGGGGCTGCCTCCTGTCAAGCGCCCCAGAGCAGGTTGGGGTTCGGTGCCTTGCTCAAGGGCACCTCTCCAGCTACCAGTCCACCTCCATGTAGACTGGTCCATGTATGGGACTTAAACCTGTGACCCTCCGGTTCCCAACCCAAGTCCCCACGGACAGAGCCACTGCCGCCCCAATTGAATCGAACACAACTGGACTTGGTTACATGTCTTTGAAGACGTTTCACCTCTCATCCAAGAGGCTTCATCAGTTCATGCTCGTCTAGTCCAGGCTAGTCCCAGCCCAAAGGAGGAGCCAAAGAGGCACGCTGATCCGCGGCTCCACGGGGCCGAAGCTGAAGTGAATTAATTACCAATTAATTAAAAAAATATGCCGGGATCAAGACATATAACCAAGTCCAGTTCCGTTTGATTCAATTTGCCCTGAGACGTGTAGATACTTTAAACATCAGCTTTTGTCCAGTCTCAGTGTCACTATCTGATAATAAAGAGCAAAACAACATTAGCTAACTCAAACTGATGAGTGTAATATATGCAGCATGTGCAGTATATATACATTCCTACTGGTGGGGATGTAAGTGTGTAATATCCATCCTGGAAATGGGGATATAAAGTAAGAAATAAGCTCACCAGGTGTTTTAAATCTTACACCTGTATGTTTATAGTTAGAAACTTTGTCCTGGTGATGGGAAACTGGAGTAAACTTATTCTAATTTGAAAATACAACTGATAAAGGGTTTGGCTGTGACTCCATGGACGGGTAGATTTTAAGGATACAGCCACATAACAGCAGATAGAAGCTAAAGTTGGGGGGGGGAGGTAAACGTGGCAAAAACTTCAGTCGCAGGTTAAACTTTTCCTCGGCTGAGATGATCGTCGGAAAGAAAATCCCGCAAATGATTCCCAGTTAATTCACCGGATAATAACTGAGAGCCGGAGCTGCGGCGCGATGATGAAACGGAAAGATAATTGCCTTCCTGCTCCTCATTAGTATCAGCTATTATCAAGTGGTGGTGTAAACGCTGGTTAGCATTAATATTCACAGGAACATTTTGGTGAAGGGAAAGTTTTGGTTCGATGGTGGCGCGAGACAAACGGTCAAAAGGTCACTCGAATCGAAAGTCACTGGGGAATTATGAATATTATAAATAACCAGGCTAAAATTCATGACAATCTGCCCGGGGGTTGTTTGTGAAAGAATAACAGGATGAGAAATAGTTCAGAAACAAAACGTGACCATAACTCCCTTTAATACCGGCAAAAAACCAAAAAGTATAAAATGAGTAAAAATGAAAAAGCGAGGATCAAAACAGCTGTTGATCTTGTGTTTGCAGAGTCTTTTTGAGCCTCTGCAGGGGGAGGCAGCGGGACTTTTTGAGGCCGTGCTGCGCTGGGTTAAGACGGAGACGACGGCGAGCTGTGCGACCTCAAACGCAGCTTTGGACTGAAAAGGTCAGGTCAGGTGGCGGCGGGGGGGGGTTTGAGTGAAACCAAGAGGCGTAAAGAAACCTGAGCTGCCATCAGAGGAGGAGGCGACCCGACGTGACCTCCGAACGCCGAGCGGTCGCTCTCAGTGCATCAAAGCTGAGAGGACCGCACTTCCCATGATGCCGCGCTTTACAAACTGCTCCGTTAAGCAAACTCGGATGGAGCCTGCGAGATATTCAACACGTATGAAAAACTCCAGCGAAGCAAGAGCAGCTGAAACTTATCAAAGTAAATCGAATCGCCACCGAACGGAAGGAAACTTTAGGCGACGACGTCTGCGAGCTTTCCGCGAGAAGAATAGTTTTAGCGAAAACCTCAGCCTGACAGATTAAATTATTTATAAAGAGAGAGAAAGATGGATTGGAAAATTCATATAAAATATTTACCGACGCGGCGAATCAAGGTTTGGCCAATTAGACTTTATCAACACACAGCATCTCTGTAAATCTTTGTAAAGAGAACAGGATGTCTCCTACAGTCAATACAGTGATGGTGGCGGCTGAGGAGGTGGAGGGGGGTGGGTGGGTGGGGGAATAAAGCCAGTAGGTGGAAAATTGAACCTCTCAGCTGAATTTCAATCTGAAGATCACCGTGCCGACGGGGGAGGCGGCGGCGGTGCTACAGTAGGTCTGAGACTGGATCGCAAAGATATTTATAGAGCAGCACCCGACGAGTGATTGGTTCGTGGAACGTGAGAAAAAGGTGATTGGTCAGATATGATGTGGGAGGCATTTCTGATTGGGGGGGGTGAGTTCACTAATGGCCTGAGGGAGTGTATGAATGTGACCGAGAAGCTGGAAATCTCATAAAAACTTGAGGAATTCATAGTTCAGCTCAACTTTTACAACCGAATTTTATTAGAAATCCCATTTTTTCTTATAAAAGCACTGCTGTGGTTTAAATAAACACTTAGCACATACATCATCAAGTCAGTGCAGAAGTAAATAGACGACATAAGATCAAATAAATAAATTAAAAATTGGACGTCTAAGTACCCGAATGTCAGACGTAACCAGACACACTCCTGACACTCTCCTGGAAAATCAATTAACGAGGTCATTTATAATTTAAAGGCATTGACCTGCAACAGCAGCTTTGCTTCTTGTTTAAAGACTTCTGTTGCTTCTCGTGCGAGGAGAAGTCGGCGTAATCTCGGTTGTAGCGGCGGAAACGACAGTGTTTGCTCTGGATGTCAGTGCTATAATCTCGGAGCCATTTTGCAAATGAACATCCGTGCAGACACAGCGCTGATGATGATGAGTGCGGTGTAAAAAACGTTTAAAGCGTCAGGAGCGGGTGTTTTTGTTGACGTAAAAAAATGGCACCGCGTTCGGTTACCACCCTTTCATTTTCCCCTGACAAAGTGAGACTTGTAATTTTCACGCTAAACGCGCCGACTCTGAGAAAAAGCGTCTGGAAAAACTCGCGAGTACAGTCGGTTATTATTCAAAGGGATGGGGACAAAGTGAATTTCTGGGACGAGGATTCACGCGGTGCAAAATGTCCCCCCCCTCCCTTTTTTTTTTTTTTTTTTCACAGCGTCCTGATGGAGTGGATGCTCCTGTTGTGTTGTTACGGGATGCAGCGTATCCATTACCTCCACGGTTACCGAAACCTTCTCCCGAGAGTTCGGCAACAGGCTGCTTTCCGCTGGCTCAGTAGAGCAGAGTGACAGCGGAGGGAACATTTAGATCTTTCAAGGTGAGCTGGAGAGGTTTGTTGATTCCCTCGTAGACACCGTTAGCGTCGCGTTGGGTTGTTGATAATGGAGAGGGCGGAGCTGGTGGAAATAAAGGGAAGTTTCTCTCCTGTGCAAACGGAGACACATCCAGAGAGAGAGTTGCTTCCAAAAATACGATGAGACAGGAAGAGTCAAACCCTCATTAAAATTAAAATGGGAAAAAACACTCCTGACATACACATTTTATGACTCATATTTAACATTATATATGTAATCGGGCTGTTATTCAAGAAGGAATTTAGTTCATTTCATTAGTTTATCACTCGGTTATTGCATCATGAACTTTGAGCAAGATTCACACATTTTTCTGATGCAACGTAATTTCCTCCTTAATTTATGCGCGCAGTAATTTAGCTGATAAACCCACAGCATTACAGTTAGACTTAATTGCACTTTTGTGCAAAAGACTGATCCGAGCAGCAGCCCGTGCACGTTCGCCTGCGTGGAGCCACCTATAAATAAAAAACTATAATCTAATTATAATTACTATGAACATGTGCCTTATTTTATTCCAATTTGTTTTTAACCCTCAGGTAATTTCTAGTTTGGGAATACATTTGGGGCAGGCTGCATATCTGGAAAGCATATTTATTTATTTGCAAATAAGTAGTAATTATCCTTATTTGAAATGCAAGGTTAATCTGTAATATATCACTCAGTTGTGATAATCACAAATAACCAGAGTGCATTACAGAGCGGGACAAAGAACATCCCTCTGGTGATTATTTGTAATAACTCCGATATATATATATATAATAATGGACTATACACAGCGCCCGAGAATTACAGCAATACACCATGTGATTGTATAACATCTCATTCCAAACCCGGGGGAATTAATATGCAGCTATAACAGTCTCCACTCTTCCGGGAAGGAAGATTTTGGAGCCCGGCTGCAGGGATTTGCTCTCATTCAGCCACAAGAGCATTAGCGAGGTTGGGCACTGGTGCCGGGTGATAAGGCCCGGTTTTCAATGGGCTTTAGATCAGGCCTCTTTGAGACCATTTAAGTTCCTCTGCACTAAACTCGGAAAAACCATTTGTGACCTCGCTTCTCGCCTACTGTCGTGTGGAAACAGGGAGCAGCCTACCCCCCCCTCCCCGAACGTTTGCCACAAAGTCAGGCGACGCCCGACGTTGTATGAAATATGACAGTCCGCCGTGGACTCCAGATTTCTCTTAAGAAGAACAAAGAGCGCCGACCTTGCAGGAGATACAAGTTTCTGGCCTCGCTGTGTATATTTTTTTAAATCTACATACGTCCGTTATTTGACAAAATTCAAAAAAACACAACCGCAGCGATGCATTAATGGACGTGCGAATGGCTGCGGAGCTTTCATAGCTGCACGCGGGATGTTACGGGATCCACAGAGGCACCTCTCTCCGCTTGTAAGTGGATTTTCTGTGTGCTCCATTTTTGTGAGGATTGTTTATTGGCAGCCCTCACCGTCTCAGCAGTTCCAGCTGTGATAGATGAGCCAGGTGGCACACTCCATCCTCCGGTTGAGGAGAGAGAGGAGTGAGAGAAAGAGAGAGGGAGAGAGAGAGAGAGAGAGAGAGAGAGGGAGGGAGGGAGAGAATTGCTGCTCCATCATTTCTCATGACCTTCCATGGCTGATTATGCTGCTGCAGATCCCTGCCCGCCATTACTCTCACAAAAGCAGCCTCATTTGCATGAACGCACCTAATGATCACATTTCCCCTCATCAAGGTACGGTAAAGCGTTGTATGTTTTTCTTTTTTTTTTTTTTTTTTTTTTCCTCCCCCTGCTAAGATGACTCCTCTTGACCAACGATCTGATCTTTGTGTGTTTTCGCCCGCCCGCTAAACGGCCGGATCCTTAATGCGCGATCAGGAAGATGTGATTAAGATGAAGAACTCGAGAGAGGCGTCTTGGATGACAAAGTGGTTGGGTTTTTTTTTTTGCCGATTCCTCCCCTGCTGCTGCTGACTGGCTGTCGGTTACAGCCCGGGCTCCGCGAGATCGGATAACCGCGGGGAGGAGAGAGTCTGCCAATCACCGGGGCCGCCGCAGACAGCACTTTGTTCTCCGAGAGCCGCTATAGAAGCGGAGGCGGTATAAAGAGAGAGGGTGGCGGTAATTCAGGAGCTCTCCCCCCCCGAGGGACGCTCTCCTTTTTAAACGTATATTCTCACGCGACCCGACGTGAAATTCGGAGGAGTAAACGCTTCCTTTGAAGGGTGCGTGTTACTTTCAGGCGACCTCGCGGCTCAGGCGTCGCGTCATTTATAAGCCGTCGATGAAATGCAGCTCTTAGTGATTCTCGAGTCCAAAAAATTTACGGTTAGCAACAGAAAACACATTTAAAAAGAAATAATAAGACCAGATTGCGTAACTATCAACATAATTAGGATGTGTTTTTATCGAATAAGGCTGCAAATGTTTCACCAAAATTCATTCGTTTAACCTTTAATATCTGCTCGTGATAACTAATGATGCGTGATTAATGCGAGAGGGAGGAGGGCATGTTAATATGTGTGCATTATTACATGAGACACATAATTGAAATGTTGTCATTCTGCCCATTGTTGGTGGAAATATAATTAATGTTGTAAATTAACGATTTAAATGATGTTTGTTTTGGTCGCTTGTTGTCTGAGAAAGTCGGCGAATCTGAGAACAACAACAGGTTTGGATATTTCCACATGTTCGCTTTTTTAGTGTGAATAATTTCAAATATCTGCCCTGTTTGATTTTGACTAATTATCAGTTTATTTCCTTCTGTAATTGCAGGTTTTGTTGTTTTGTTGGCTCTTTGGCTGTTTAAACTTTAAGCTTTTTTAATATTTATCTCAAAAAATCCACCAGCAGTCATCTTTTTTTGCAGGATCTTCGCCTCGTGTTGGACGCAACCTCCAGTTTTTAGTCCGACAAGCAGCCCCTACAGCTCAACGCTTCTTCGGATAAACAAGCAGAAGCCGCGGTCGTGTTTCCTCGTTATCGTACAGCGGCACATAAAGACATTTCTGAGGACACGCGGCCACTCTGGAGTCGAGCTTTAATATCTGCCGCTCAGCCGTCTCGCAGAACGGATATGCCTCCATCTTCTGTTTTCCTAATTATCCATATCTCCAGTGATCGATGGAGGTTTCCACAGTTTCACTAAGAGCTTTCCAGCTTATTGACACAAACCCTCGGGGAGCGGAATCGATGAAACGCCCGTTTTGTCTTCCTGCGTGCTCGCGCTGGGCCGCCTCGAAAAAACGGGTCCGTTTGCCGCGCCAATTAATAACGTTGATGGCGTTTTCTGACATAATCAGAAGGGAGAGAGACCGCGAGAGGCCGACGCCAGCTGCTGCCTTTTAATGCTGCACGACGGCCGCGGCGCCGAGAGAGACAGCTGATGAGCTGATGAGCTGATGAGCGGCGAGACGGAGGCGGCGGCTCCACCGGAAAGATGCGACTCGGGTGTCGTAGAAAAACCAGCGGAGAGCGAAGCGCCGCCATTGATGTGATCAGAGAGAGGGGGAGGCGCGGCGTTGGCGTCTTACCCTGCGAGTTATTCACGACGCCGCCCGCATTATTCACGTCGCAGCTGTTACCGTAACTTATGTGACGCCAACAAGCCAACTGAAGGACGCTGTGATGCTGCAGGAAGTCATGACTTCAATTCTGAGGAGAAAAAAAAACAAAAAAAGAAAAATCAGCTTTGCAAATGTTTTGGGAGGAAGCAAAATTTACCCTCCACGTTCGTTAGAGCTGAAGGAAGCGGCACAATGCGATTTGGTGAGCGACGCCGACTGTAAACAAAACATGTTGTTTGTTTACAAGAAAACCTCCTCGGGGCGCCTTTAATGAGAAGCAGCGAGCTGTGCGACGGCCGCTTTGTGGACACACTCTGCCCTGGGTCTTGCCTCTCAGGCCACCTACGGGCTGCCTTACCTTATTAGTGAAGGTTGTTTGGACCAGAAATGGAAAAAAAAAACCTGCAGACACCGCTTAAGGTGGAAAACTGAACGGACGCGGCGCAGCGACCTGGTTGAACAACATCGTTAAATCTATACTTTAATTTAAAACGCCGAACATCAGTCAAGAATGTGACAGCATGGTTATACATGGTGGAGCCGCCTGAGGGTTGCTTTGTTTTTTTTTTTTTTCATACCGAGGGAATTTAAAGGTTGATTCAGGAACGTGCGGATGAACTACAACAGCAGCGGGGAAGCATAAATCAGGTGAAAACGCTCCTCGACAGATTAGTCGCTAATCAGAGCGTTTGACTGCAGATCTCTGAGAAGCGAAGTGAACATGAAGGGAGAGGAAGTGAGACGGGAGCGTTACCTCGAATGCTGATAAGTTATCGCACACTTCATGCCCTGCAAGCGTATCACACGTGTTGAGAACGAGCCGCCGTTGGTTGGGAGTTTTTTTTTTTTTTAATGCTTCGGTTATTTCCAGGTTCCATTAGCGATGCATTCAAGGTTCGCTTTTCTAATCGGGGGAAGGACGAGGTTCCTGTTAGAAATACATTTAGTCGGTGAAGCTGCGGCAGAACATCACACTACACTTTATTTCTTCTGCTAATGACACGAACCAGTGCAGGAAAAAATGGAGGTTTTCATTCGATTTTGTCTGCATGGTTTTGTTGTAAATAGCACGATGCTGAATGTGGGTCATGTGGGTCATGTTTTACCAACAGAGCTGTATAAATGATTGTTCAAGAGTCTAACATTTCTGTCTGTAATAGATATTCACAGGCTTTTCCTTTCACAAGCTGCCACGAAGTGATCGCTGCTACCTGAGATCCTCGTGTTTGCACTCGAAGCTTTGGATATCAGACGAGATATTTTCCAAACGAGGTTAAGGTCATCCAAAAAAAATCACATATGTTCAGAGAATCATGATGCAAACGTTATTTCTGTTCTGCAGCAACGTATAATATTTACTCAATGGAAGATTATTTCCATGTTCTGTATAATAAAGCAAGTAATTATGTAAAAAAATATATATCTGCCGACATTTAAATAGGTTATGTCCTGTAACAGCTTCATCTGCATCTGAAAATTAAATTAAACCAGATGTTGAGTTGATGAAAGCGAAAACGTTCGCGCTTCAAACCATCGAGCTCTCACTAAATCTGCGCGAATCGCACCTGTAAGACGACGTGAAGGTCAAAGTCTCGGGCGCTGTCAAAATACTCGATCAGAAAAAAAAGATGGCAGAACTCGTCGGGGAGCGCGGCGCCGATCCACGGCGAGGAGCTGCGAGCTTCGCCATCTGTCCCCGGCGAAGAATAATGGACAGTATTCAAAGGTGTTAAAGAATAATATGGCAGCAATCTGTTTCCTCTCCTGACAAACCCAACAGCGAGAGAACGCCTCCTCTTCTTCTGCTGCTTTTTGAGCGTATAGGCCTTAAAAAAAAAAAAAAAAATCAGCCTCGCCGAACACAGACGCCGCGTCCTTCACTGAGGAACTTTCCGTCGTCCTTTTTCCCCCCCTTTGTTGTTCATTCACAGTTTCACCACTTAAATCAAATGTAGGGCTTGTTCCTTCCGAAGTCCTTTGAGATACGCCTTGTGATGAAGCCCTCTACGTTACAAATAAATCTTGGCTTGACAGCTTTGTTTCTTTGTTCTCGTTTTTTTTTTTTTTGGGGCTTGTTTTAATGCCCAGTCCCCCCCTTAGGGTTTTGTGGCCGTTTTCCAAACCGCTGCAAATTAATCACAGAATGTCGTGCAGAAACAATTTTGATGTGAGCTGATTTTTTTCATTTTTTTTTTAATCTCCAAAACATTTTGGCTGATCGTAATCTGGGTGATCGAAATGCACCAATTATAGCAGGTGAAAACTATCAATATATTTTAAAAAATGCTCTGCTGTCGGATGATTCTTGTGCGTTTTGGCAGCGATGAACACTTTGCAAATTACGGCTCGACAAACCTTTGGGCGCAAATTGTTTTCGCACCTTTCCGTCGGTGGGTTGTTAAACATTGGAGCCAAAATGAAAAGTGGAGTATTAAATCTTCCCTGTGAATGTGGCTGAATTTTTCTACCAGATTTAACAAAGATCTGGTTTGTTTTTGTGATTACTTAAAAGAAACACCCCCCCCCCCTTGCAGAGGTAATAAAACACAAATAAACAGATGATTGACAGCGACGACCTGCTTCACTGTGACGCTGTTAAACCAAAGCAGGTGGAACCAGCTGTTTTCTATAATACGTCGTATGTCGTAAACTTCACCTGTAATGACTTTGGGGCTTTCACATTGTTGGTCTCAGTTACGTAACGACAGCTCTGCTCGAACCACACTCATGTGGCACACATGAGAACAGTAGCGGGTAATGAAACTGCTCAATCCAATGGCAAAAAAAATGAATTATAGCTTCCATTTAATAACGATTTTAATTGGCCGCCTGCTGCGTGTGAGGTGTTTCGATAGATCTGCATCCTGTAAAGCTGCTTGTGAAAAAAAAGGTGAAGATGTCGGCACCTGACGCCTCGATAATTGACACGATTCCCTCATTCTCTTCTTTTTCCTCGCCATCCCTCCGGGGCGAAGCATATTTTTTAATTATTTTGAGTCCTGCTCGTTTTAATTAAACAGTATTTTTGATTTATGCATTGGGGGGGGGGATCTCCTCAGTCCTGAAATAATGCAGACTTCCAGCAAATGTGTGAAGAGCCTTTCAGGAAATGAGCGAACACACAGTTTAACTTACAAAGAGCTGAAGTGTCAACGCATTCAGGGGCTATTACTTTTCTCGTGCACACATTTCTCTGTTTGGCAGGCTCCTTTGAGTCGGGCCATTCAAAGCAGGTTGAAACCGTTTCGTCCTTTGACTTTGATTGGGTGCCGACGCTCTGATGGCTCCGGTCTGTTTAAAACATACCGACGCCTCAAAGCGGAGACGGGATGCCCACAATGAAGCCCGATAAAGGCGCCATCACGCTGCGGCGATGCTTCCCTGCCGCAAGCCCTGGAGGGACCGAGTGAAGGTGGGTGAATGAATGCAGCACCAAAAAAAAAAAAACCTGGAGGAAAACCTGCTGCAGTCTGACAGAGATCTGCCACTTGGGAGAGGATTTATTTTTACAGCGAGACAACAAGCCCCGAAAAGAAAGCCACATGGAAACGGTTCCGCGTCAACAATGTCGGCGCCGCGGAAAGACCGAGTCGAAGCCCAGACCTCAATTAAACCCGGTGGCGAGGCCCAAATTGTTCAATCACAGTCCTCATTATACCGGAGTCAAAGAAGAATGGAAGAAAATGGCACCGTTCACACGTGGAAATCTGTTAGAGGCCTAAACACACTGATTCAGAGCGTTAACTGCCGGGACTAAATATTGATTTGAAGTGGGAATACTCTCATGCAATCAATATTTTTTTTTTTTTTTTTGCACATGTGTACTTAATTTAGATGAATTTGAACACATGTTCGTTTCCCTCCAAGAAGCGTCTCGGCAAATAATTGCATCCTCTGTGTCACGGTATAAAAAAAAAATACGGGCTCATACTTAAGCTCACTGGGAAAACAAGTCGTGTTTTCACAGCTTAAAAAGTGCAAACGAGGGAAAGTGAAAATCCCCAAAATCTTGTCGTTTCTATTAACATACTGTTACAATACCACATAATGACGGGGGGATAAATGAAAGGATTCGTCTGAACGTTTACAGCAATGTTTTGCCGTCGTGGTTCTTTTCATTGCTAATCACTCCCGAGTTGTCGTGAGTGATCATGTGTGTCATCCGAGGGGACATTTAAATGGTTTGACGGGGATGAAAGCGGCCATCGTGGAAGGGGATATCTTTTGTAAAGATGACGTTCGTGCCTCCAGGAGGGTTCCCGCACTCGGAGAATCCGCGATAACGAGACCCGGAGGCTCGCGGTGGGCGAACGCCGCACCGAGACTCATGACGTCGTGATACGTTTTGTGGTGATGACGACAAGGCAGGACACGAGGGCTATGGCAGAATACTGATAAGTGCTCCTTTATTTAACGAATAAAGGGAGATATAATATCTCCAAACAAAAACAAGGCTAGACAAGATC
>JAOXYL010000052.1:3761906-3772693 GCA_028564955.1 Terapon puta
ATCTGTCCATGCAGCAAGATAATTTCACTCAGATTTAGTGTTTTTATCTTGTTTTTAGACCCCCCTTTTTGCAGTGCAGTGACGAGATAACAAATGTAAAGAGTGAATAAAAGGTTCATTCAGAGCTGCAATATGATGATACGATGATCCTTTTTCATCCATTACACGTGGAATAGAGTTATTGTCACTTTCAGCCAAAACACGACAAATTTAATCACGTTAGATCTGCGGCAACGGCTTCTAATAAAGAGATCACAGGCACAGAAAACACCTTAACCTTAATCAGCCTTTTTTCTCCTCAAGACAGAGAAAATACAAAGAGTAGATTGTTCAACAAAGGCTCGGTGTGAAGCAACAGGGACCTGCTGTTCAAACCAGAATGAGAATAAAGGGGAATTGTTGTAAATTGCAGAGTAGTAAAAGTAGTTAAAAGTAGGTTTAAGTAGGTAAAAGCACTCAAGTCACACATGTGTCATTAGTGCTACACATGTGCCCGTGTGTTTCAAACCTCAGTGTCCCATCTATAAATGTATTTTTTCATTTCATTCTTTGCAGCATGACGCAGATCAAACAGGTTCTGCGTGTCAGCAGAGGTGTGGAGCTCCAAATGTTCGAGAGCGAGCTCGGGAACATTAAGCCCCTCCTCCACGCCTCCAGCCCCAGCAACTTTGTCGGCCTCCTGTCCCAGTACGAACACACACACACACACACACACACACACACACACACACACACACACACAGAGCACACACGTCTTTAACATCAAAAGCCAAAAGAAACATTTTACTTTTCTTTTTTTAAAAACTCACAGTAGACAAGATTGATGCAGTTGTGATAAAATCACTGTGCAGGTTTTATGGATAAATGAGGTTTATTTTTATTTGTAGTTTTTTATTTAAGACGGTGAAAGCATTAAAGTATGTATCAATAAATTTTATGGTAATAACACTAGCAGCCACCCTTTGATTTGACAGTCTCAAACACATTAAAAAGGCACAAATGAGCCTTGGAAAAACTCACCTGATCACTAAAAAACACTGAGGTGACCTCATGAAGCCGACTGAGAGAAAGTCAAGAGTGTGCAAAGCTGTCGTTAAATCAAAAGGTGGCTGCTCTGAAGAATCTAAAATATAAAACATATTCTGGTTTGTTTAACACTTTTTTCTTTACCATATAACTCCACGTGTTCTTTCGTAGTTTTTACGCCTTCAGTATTAATTTACATTGTAGAAAATAAAAAAAAATAAAGAAAATCCTTTAAATGAGAAGGTCCTATCTCTATTCCTGTACATATTTCTTGGTTATGGGTGTGATTTCTGCACAGTTTAGGCCTCATGCATGGGCTCTTATTTTGTAACTTCACACTTTCTCTCTCTTCAGCGGCCTGCTGCTGCCCCGCGTCGGAGTGGAGCGTCACGGCATCAAGAGGACAGATGTCGGTAATCTGGGCAGCGGGATCTACTTCAGCGACGCCTTAAGGTCGGTGGAAAATCTGAAACTGACGAGGTTTGCTCCGTAAAAGTTGTCAGTTTGTGACATAACACCGTCCTCTTCGTGCATCGCCTCAAAACATAAAAAAAAAACAAAGTAAGCCCAAGACGGTGTCAAAAGCACGTCCAGGAAAATTCATTTTAAGAAACACAATATTGCTTCTGTGAGCCCGCGGTGCTCAGTTAAATCATTTGAGAGCCAATTTGGGATTTCGGGAGTAGCTTCGTAACGTCTTTTGCTCTCCGTCCGCAGCACCAGTTTGAAATACTCCAAGCCGAGCGTGACGGACGGCTCCCGGCTCCTTCTGGTGTGCGACGTGGCGCTGGGGTCGTGCAAGGACGTCCGCACGAGAGACCACACGCTGACCCGGGCTCCCGAGGGCCACCACAGCGTGCACGGGGTCCGCCACACCCCCAACGCTCCCTCCCAGTTCGAGGTGCGGAGATTTAGATTTTCAAATTAAAAGCATCTCATTCTCAGAGGTCGTGGCAAATCTGTCTGTCGTTCCTGCCGCAGGACGACGAGTACGTGGTGTACAGTCCCGACCAGGTGAAGCTGAGGTACGTGGTTCAGTTCGTCGTCAAGGGAAACAAGCAGAAGGAGTTCAGGCCCGCCGTCGACACCTCGGCCGAGCCGTGTCCGCCCCCCGCTGACCGAGGTGAGCGCACAAACACGTCAAAGCCCCCACGAGCAGTTTAAATGTCACTAAATTGTGCCGTTGTTAGACACCATATTGTTTTTGGCAATTGTCATGTTTTCTTTTCAGTCGAGGGATTACATGATTGAAAAAAAAAAAAAAAAAAAAAATCTCAGACTTCTTCGGCTCCAAAATCCATTTTGAAAACCACTTTGATGAATTTAAAATGCTGTTGTTACCGAAATACCATCAGAGTACAATTTTCCGGTCCATTCGGCTGAAGTGTGTAGTGTTTTACTTCAATCCACAGGAAAGTAAGAAAAGGCAGAGTTGTATTTTCCCGCGTTGTGTTGCGTATTAGCACCGTTTCAGAAGCTTTTAGGTCCACATGAGCGAAAACTGTGGTCAGGAAAGAAGACACAGGATCCATCTATCTCTTCTATTAAAACATATCTACATCATTATTGTATTTTTTTAAAGCTTAAATGTGTTGCAGCTATGAGACGCTGAAATTTCCTCTAACTAACCACAAAACACGTCATTTTGTTCATTTTTATTGATCACATCTGCATGCGGATGCAACCAAAATAAACCTTCCTCACCACGAAGTGCAGGTCTTAAAATAAACCTGATGTCGCAAAGGATGTGGAATAAGAATAGATAAACTTTATAATAGTATATAGTATATTATATGATAATATATAATACTGAAAAAGATGAACTCTTCTTATCATCTGCTATATACAGTGTCAAAATTAAACACCATAATAATATAAAATAATAAATATGTACTTTAAAAGATGCATAAATAGTAATTACAGAAATATTTAAACAAAGTACAAGGTTTGTTTTGCTTTGTTTGTGAAAAAACTTCATTAAAACATGAAATTTACTCATAATTTGTTAAACTTAACTGTCATAAGAGATGTCCTCCTGCACCGTGTGTGTGTGTGTGTATGTGTGTGTGTGTGTGTGTGTGTAGAGCTGTGTTTGGAGGATGATGCAGACGAAGACGTTAAAAATCCCCTGGACGACGTGAAGGCCGGGCTGTTGGACAGCTCCGGTGAGCAGCTCCCTCTGCAGGCCGTCCACGTGAAGTGCAAGCTGATGGATCTGCTCTCTCAGGTGAATAAAACGCCAGAAAAAAAAAAAAAAAATCAAATTCAAACTGAAGCAGTCGGACTCCTGGGTGTCATTATTTCACAGGCTGTTGAGTTTTTCTGCCTCATATCTCAAATAAAGAGTCTCTCCTCTTTCAGGTCATCATTTTCCAAAAATACACCAATCAGAGCTCCGTGCCCATCGAGGCGAAGTACGTGTTCCCGCTGGATGATTCTGCAGCCGTGTGTGGATTCGAGGCTTTCATCAATGGGAAACATGTGGTGGGACAGGTAATTAACTTTCATACTTTTTTTTCCCATATCCAGCTACTGGATCTTTGTCTGCGTTATTAGATTTTTAAAAAATTTATCTTTAATATTCAGTAGTTTTCTGAGATAAAAATAGTAAATACTGCAAAATAATTCAGAAGAAAATGAAAAAAATGATGTGTTTTGTATGTTGCCAGATTAAAAAGTTAGTAATTGGAGTTTTCTTTGCGTTCGTTCCCAGGTGAAGGAGAAAGAGACGGCTCGTAAGGAGTACAAGAAGGCTATCGAGAAAGGCCACGGAGCCTACCTCATGGACCAGGACGCCCCCGTACGTCCACCCGCCGCACACACAGACCACCAGGCCACATCCTCAAACTTTACAACCATCAATCTGTACAGTTCCAACATTTTATCCCTTTAAATGATGTTATTAAATCATTAATCATGATGTAGAAATGTGTAGAGTGCCAGCTTATGTCTTTAAGAGGAAAGATGGATGTAAATAAAATAAAAGTCTTCAAGTGAACTGATGGAAGCAGCAGATTATAAAATCACATGTTTCTACACTTCCCTTAAAGAAAAATCACATATTTTCTCTATTTTTTGACTCAAGTTTCTTAGCAATCAGGTCGTCTACAAGAAACATGAATGAGATTTTACTCCTGGAACTCGCTGTCACGCCTTCATTTCTTCTGGCTGTTTTGTGTTTTTTTTCCCGGTGCTCGCCTCAGGACGTGTTCACCATCAGCGTGGGAAACCTGCCGCCGGGCGCGACCGTCCTGATCAAAGTCACCTTCGTGTCGGAGCTCATCGTCAGGGACGGCAGCATTTTCTTCTCCCTGCCCGGCAGCGTGGCTCCGTGGCAGGAGAGCGCGGCGCTCAACCAGACCACGCAGGTGAGGAGAGAGAAAAATAAACCATGAAAATAAACCATGATGAACCAATCAGAGCACATTTCTTCTCTTAATGTGTCTTCTGTTGGATATTTTACGTGTTTTCTAGTTAAAAAGCAATAAAAACATATCAAACACGTTCTTAGTTTGTCTTTATCAAAGCGCTCGTCACAGGAGAAACAACAAACTGAGGTTTTCTTCTTTGATGGTTTCATTTCGCCGCGCTCAGCTGGCGTCTCCCCGTCTTGGCGAGCGCTCGATCGCCCCTCCCCCCCCCCCCCCCCCCCCCCCCCCCCCTGCTCGATTCCTGTCTTGAGTTTAGAGGACAGACGAGGTTATCGGATCGGCCTCGAATATAAAATGCCGTCTCGTGTCTGCTTCCTGTTGATGAACAGGTCACCGTGGAGAAGGTGTGCGTGACCGATGAGGCTGCGAGTACAAGGTGAGCCCGTCGAATTTAATTTAATTTTAACTGGACAGTTTTCTTATTCGATTAATTATTTATTGCTCATCGAGTAAATATCTTGGATGGAAAAGTTTTCCCTCTGTTTGTCCTTCCACATTTTGTTTTTATGGCTTTAAATCTGTGCAGGCTGCGTTCAATGTGCTGTTTGTTTCCCTCAGAGAGTTCACCCTCGACGTGTCCATCGAGATGCCGCATGAGATCTCCAGCCTGGAGTGCATCACCCACAAAGTCAAGATTAAGGTCATTTGGAGGTTTTCACATTTTATCATTTACATATTTAGATTAAATAGATTATTGTATCTAACATAAATGTGTGTGTAAATGAGGCAGAAATGTAGACAAGACGACTAAAATATGTTAAATTGAGTTTTTTTGCAAATCATGAACGCTCTAAATTAAAAACAGAGATGTTTAATGTTTCATATATTTGTGTTAAAGATGTTTTATTTAACTCACATTTGCTGTCGGATGACAGATGACACATTTAATATCTATCAGCAGCAAATTTCTTATATTAACATACATGTTGTAAATACTGAGTAAATTTAGTTTTTCATGTCAAAATACTAAAAATTCATGAGTTAATTTATAATTCTATTTATTATTATTTATTAACTTTATTATTATTGTTGTTGTTGTTGTTGTTGTTATTATGTTTTTTTCTGTAACTTATTTTGCAACTTAAGTTGCAGCATCTTATTATGCAGATTTATGTTTCCAACACCACGCTTAGTTTAAACTTGAAATATAATTCATACATGCAAAGCTCATTGTTTTGTATTTTTTCTTTTCTGTGTGTGTGTGTGTGTGTGTGTGTGTCTGTGTGTGTGTGTGTGTGCGTGCTCCCACAGAGGACAGACTGTAAGGCGGTGGTGAGGGTGCTGCCTGGAGAGGTGATGGGTCCCGAAGGCTTCCAGCTGTCGGTCTGTCTGTCCGAGGTCCACCTGCCCAGGATGTGGGTGGAGAAACACCCCGACAAGGACAGCCAGGTCCGTCCGCCCCCCCACCCATTTCTCCCCCTCCGTGTTAACCTCCTTTTCTTACCGCGCCTCCTTCCCTCCCCCAGGCCTGCATGCTGGTCTTCTATCCAGACTTTGACGTCGACTCCGCCTCGCCTCACGATGAAGTCGTCCTGGTGCTGGACACGTCGGAGTCGATGAAGGGGGGGTCTCTGCGAGCCGCCCGCACAATCGCCCTGCAGGTCCTCAGAAAACTCGACAGCAACCTCAGAGTGAACGTCATTTTCTTTGGCACAGGTTCGTTTTTTTCCCTTTTTAAAGTTTCCGTGTGATTGAAACCCAAAAAAGTAGTACAAGTTGGAAAGGTTAAACTAAGTAAAACTTTTTTTTTTTACCATTAAGAAGGAAGCTAAAAGGGGAGACGTGTTTAAAATAAAAACACTGAAGAAAATCCTCATTGCTTTATGGTGTTACTTTGCAAAAGTAAAGTCATTTTTCCTGACTTGTGACTTTTACTGTGTCTGTCAGATCACACAGAAGCTTTCCTGACAGGACGGCGGCTCGTTGACGCTCGTCAGGAAGCCGAGAGCTTCATCAAGGTGAGTTCGAGCGGCGGATCCTTTCACGCTGAGGTGCAGCCTTGAAGTCGTTGTTATAAAAGAGGAGCTCTGACGTGAGGGAAGCAAAGGGTCGATTTCACAAATCAGAGTGCTGCACACGCTCGATTATCTTAAAACACTATTTCCATCGATTAATTGGTAAAGTCAGGACTCATCTTCACCTGCATTACAAGCAGTTTGTCTTCTTAAACTATGAAATATATCAGAAGTCATCACTGCAGTGTCACTGTAGTTTAATCGTATTTTGCCCAGAATAGATGTTTTAACCAGAAGCGCACAGTACTTTTTATGTGTGGTAAACAAAATGATTTTTCATCGTTTTAAATGGCCTCAACTTGAGTTTGCAGCAATAAAAGGAGCTTCATCCTGTGATATTTAAATGTACTAAATGTTAGTGGTTTTTTTTTTTTCACGATATATTTTAACAGCACAATTCATCACCGTAAAAATGAAAACAGTGAAGAAATGAAACAGAGAGCAAATAAAATTCCATAAAATCTGACAACTTTTTAACAACTAGTGTGTGTGTGCGTGTTTGATTTTAGTTAATTAAACACTGAGGGGAGGGAAAGGTAGCTGTCACGGTTTCAGTGTTTATGACACAATAACTACAAAAGAGATTCAGATTCAGATCCAGATTTCCTTTATTGGTCCCACAGCGAAGTGCAACAGCAGTGAAAACACACAGACAGTATAGAATAAGATTAATAAGAATAATAATAAAAATAGAAATATGTAAAATATAAAGTATAGAAGGTACATTTAAATTTACTTAAAATAAGAATGATAAAAATTGAAACTCCAGATAAATAACTGTGAGTATACCTGAGAGTGTGCATTCAAAAGAAATATATAACACGTCTCAGGTATAATGAGTGAAAACAGTGAGGCAATGGAGTGAACCATGAAGTGTTTTTGTCCAGTTGTGTCAGTTATTTATTGTTTGATAAAAGGCAAATACAAAAAAACTGTTCAAATTCAACCTTAGTAAAAGTTTTATGAATAGCAGTGTTAATATATTTCATGAAGCTTCCAGCAGCGGTTCATCACAAAATCACAAATCACAACCTTTCTTTTCTTTTTTTCTCTTCTTCCTCAGGGCTCCCCTCCTGTAGGGGGCAGCACCGAGCTGTGGCGGCCCCTGCGAGCTCTCGGCCTGCTGCCTCCGTCCCGCGGCGTCAGGAACCTGCTGCTGCTGTCGGACGGCCACATCCAGAACGCAGAGCTCACGCTGAGGCTGCTGCGAGAAAACGCTCAGCACAGCCGCGTCTTCACCTGCGGCTTCAGGTCTGAACGGGTCCAGGGGCCGCGGGTCCCAAACAGGGGGGCCTACGGGGGGTGGGGGGGCCGGAAAACCATGTTTAAATTGAATTCAAACTGAAAACAGAGCACCACATCACAAAAAAACCCTTTTAAAGTATCGTTTATGGTGATTGATGCTGCTACGGTCGGCAACGTTTTCACCTGTGTGTGTGTGTGTGTGTGTGTGTGTGTGTGTGTGTGTGTGTGTGCGCGTGTGTGTGTGTTTCCTGTCTCTTTACCGCCTCAGCCCGACAGCCAATCGCCACATGCTGAGAGCCCTGGCCCGGGCGGGGGGTGGAGCCTTCGAATTCTTCGACACAAAAACCAAACACACCTGGAAAGAGAAGGTGAGACTGACCTTTGACCTCCCGTCAGTCACAGATAATCAGCGAAGTCCCATTTTATGCCTCTGCTCTTAACTAGGAATCATTTTTATTGATGCATTGTGACTATTTTGTCCTTTGGAAATCATTGTTTGTCTCCTTATTTGCCGTAACTGTAGTCGTTCTGTAAATATAAGATTATGTTCATAATCAGTGAATTTCCCAAAAGGGTCTTTCCGATCCGAATGACTTTCTAACGTCATAAAATGCGACGAGGTGACGTCTCCCGATCGATCTGTTCGCCCCCGGTCTGCAGGTGGCGTGTCAGGTGAAGCGCGTGGCGTCCCCCGGCTGCAGCTCGGTGTCGGTGAAGTGGCAGCAGTTCAGCCCGACGGCGCCCCCTCCTGTCCAAGCCCCCAAACAGCTGCACGCTCTGTTCAACGACTGCCACACTCTGGTGTTCGGCTTCGTGCCGCACTGCACTCAGGTCGCTCATTTACACGTTCGTTTTTACGCTTTTCTTGTGCTGCTTGCGGATATTTTTACATTTTCGTGAGCGCGTCAGTTATTCTGAATTATTTTCTCTATAAGATATCAGAATGTAGTTTTTTAAAATAATGCAAATATGTCGGTTTTCTATAATAAAAGAGTCGGGTGTTTTTCAGGCCGCTCTCCTCGGAAACCTGAGCGGTCAGGAGCTGAACACCATGGTGTCGTCGAGCGAGCTGCAGAAGACCAGAGGCACAGTAAGAGCTCACACACGGATCGGCCGCTAAAAACACAGTAACCCTGTCTCTCTCTCTCACACACACACACACACACACACACACACACACGTAGTTCGATCGTGACACGTGTCGTTTTGTGTTTTCAGTTTCTCCACAAACTCACAGCGAGAGCCCTGATCAGAGATTATGAAGACGGAAACCTGGACTCCGACGAAGCTGTGCACGAGGTGTGTGTGTGTGTGTCTGTGTGTGTGTGTGTGTGTGTGCATGTGTGTGTGTCACCCCTCTCCTCCATATGCCGACCTGGCGTATTTTTGCTTTTCCAGGGGAAGAAAGCGGAGCTGAAGCACTACATCATCCAGCTAAGCAAAGAGTTCTCCATCCTGTCCCAGTTCACCAGCTTCGTGGCCATCGAGGAAAGGGTTCGTTACGTCTTTATTATTATTATTTACATTCACACTGTTGATTGTATTCCTCGTACACGCTTCCCCCGAGCAAAATAAAGCGGCCCGTCTGGTTTCAGGACTCTGAGCGGGCGGAGGACGGCGTCACAGACGTCCCCAAACTGATCGCGGAGGAAGACGTGGACTTCCTCCCCTACGTCAGCTGGATTTCTTTCCCTGTAGAGGAAGAAGGGACAGAAAGAGCTGATTCATTTTCTGATGTGCGGGTAACATCACACTGTGCTCGGTGTAATTAAGAGGGGGAGGAAAATTAACTGTAATTTACTGATGGCCATTTGTGTGATTCGTCTCCCTCTGGATGTTTAGGAGTGGGACGAAGAATATGATGACGCTGACTATGAGGCGGTCAGTCACGCTTCTGTGTTTATGAATTTTTATAAATGACCTCGCGATAACGTCCCACATAAGCATCACACTCATTTGTGCGATCTTTAGGATGCCTTCATGAAGTGTGCCGATGAATCCTCTGAATATCGGAAATACAAATTGGATGTTCTCGAGAGTATGGAGGATTATTCCTTCGCCTGTGACGCCGTCGATGTAGCTGTGCCAGAAAAGATGGCAGTGGAAGAGCACAGCACATCCATATCCAAGGTCGGTCCATTTATACAGACGCTGCAGCTGCACATTGGCTGTTTTACTTTTATTTTACTTTTTTTTTTTTTGTAATAAAGCTGGCATTTATGATTGATGATAGGAAAAAACCTGATCAAATAGATAACACGCCGCACACTGCTCCATCCATTTGCTGTGTCACGTTAACGCCGATCCGTAAAGACACAGCTGATACTTCTTCAATTCTTCTCGTGTGTGCATTACACAAAAGAAATTCAGTGTGACCGAAGTCAGGTAACATGAAATTAAATGAATTTAGCTAAAAACAGATTTATGTGTGTGTGATAAACTTGTAGTATTGTTATAAAAACACACGAGGTCGTAGTCTTGTGGTTAAATTCTGAAGAAGGTTCTTATTCCTTTGTTTTTTCTCCATTTCTCTCTTTTTGTGGATTCAGGGATCCATCTTTTCTTTCGAATCAAGCGACGAAGACATGGGTTTCGGACTCTTTTCCGATGAAGAGGTTGAACCTTGCTCTTTTCCCGCGGCGCGTTCAGCTCCGTCGGTCCGTCGGTCTGCCTCGGTTGATCTGCCTCGACCAGAAAAAGCGTCTGGATTCTCCTCCTCACCTGTGGCAACGTACGGTTCTGTTTTTCTCAAGAAGCATGCAGCGGCTCCGACAGGTGCATTCGGCAGCTCATTTAGCAGTAATGCAGCTGAACCATTGTTGAGGAGTAATGCATGGTGTGCGTCAGATTTTGAATCCGCAGCTCCTCCACCTCCTGGGAGGATGATCAGAATGATGGAGCAAACAAGGTTTTGGTCAGATTGTAACTTTTTAGCTCCTCCACCTCCTCCTCCTCCTCCTTCAGCTGAGGGACAGTTTAGATCCCTTGTAAAGGGGGCGAGAAGACGGAAAGAGAGAAGTTGTGGAGAGGAAGATTTTGAATCCTCACCTCCTCCTCCTCCTCCTCCTCC
>JAOXYL010000052.1:4282223-4293329 GCA_028564955.1 Terapon puta
CAAAAGTCTTCAAAGCTAATTTTCTTTGTTTCTGACAGACCAAAATGCACCTGCTTTGCGTCCCAAAGTTGTAAACATTAATCATTAAACGTCTCTTCACATCCAAAATTCACAGCTATGCAAGTGGGGAAAGTGAAATGATGCACTTATGGTGACATTAAATATGCAGCCTGTGTAGATGTCAGCACTCTCAGGCTGCGTGTCGTGTGTTGTGTAAATGGGAGCTGGATCCTAAAAACACTTTGACTCTGTGCAGATGAGCCGTCTGGAGCACTACATGACCTTCATGAAGCTCCCACCAGAGCTGCAGCTCCGCATCAACAACTACTACCAGGCCCGCTACGGAGGGAAGTGGTTTCATGAGAAGGATGTTATGGACACCGTGTCCTCGGCTCTCAAAGAGGTGGAGGAAATTTACGTTGTTGATAATGTTATATTTTCTTCTTTCTGGGCTAACGTGACCTTTTTATGCATTTTTATAGCAAATCCTGATGGTGATGTGCAGCCGGCTGCTGAGAAACGTGCCGATGTTTCAGAACAGGGACGAGAACTTCATCAACGCCGTCCTCCTCAAACTGGAGTACGAGGTTTTCCTGGAGGGGGACGTCATCGTGCAGCAGAACGTCCCGGGGAACCGCATGTTCTTCATCGACCACGGCCAAGTCCTCCTGGAGACCGACTCCTACGAGAGGGAGCTGTGCGACGGAGACTTTTTCGGAGGTGAGTTGATTGTTTGATACCTCTGATCGTTGGAGGAGAAGGAAGTGAAAGAGCATCAGGGAATTTCACAAATGGAGAGTTACCAACCTGAAGGTGTTTTACAACTTGTCTCACTAGAAAGCAGATTGTTTATACCTCGAGAAAAATACTCACAAATTAAGAGGAAATCCCATTTTTAGCTCACAGGAAAGGTCAGTCAACTTCAAAAAACATCTGTATTACCTAAAGCAAAGTACAATAAGTACAGGAGCACGCTGTTTGTGTCTTACATAATAAATGAACTGAAACAACGAGCTGATTTATCTCTGCCACTGTTTTAAAAGGTCATTTACATTTTTATTAAGCAGTTTAACATGATATTTACTTGTACCAAATAAATGCAGGTTTATGTGTGAATGAATGAATCTCCTCTCTCGGCTTTGCTTTGTCTTCCTGCAAAGTTTTGTTCTTTATGTGTGTTTGAGGATGTTAAATTAATTAATAAATCTCCGTATCGAGCATGGATGAATACCTTGTGGCCAGTTTGAGATATCCGCCTGCTTTTTCTGCAGCACATTGCAGGCAGATGTCATTTGCGTTGTTCCTGAAATAGCCTCTCTGTAACTTGCTGTCAGTATTCATAGAGGCTTTTATTTGGCAGAAAATTCCACTGAAAGCTGCTCAAAAGCCCTGCAAAATAAGCTTAATTAAAATTAGTAAGAAGCAAAACTGTACATTTCTGTTTCTCATAGGAAGTCACCAAAATATGTCTAAAAAGAGCAGCTCAGTGTCCCGCTTGTTTTTCACTGGATGCACTCAGAGGAACCCTCCAGATGAAAACAGCTGACGACCTGTCCCGTGGATTATCTACAGTAACAGGGATGTTGTTTCCTGGAAAAGATGTTGTTGTTTTGTTTTTTTAACTGATGGGCTGACATTGTTCTGGGAAAAGAGATATTTCAAAAATTAAATCAAATCTATCTGCATGGTTCGTTATTTACACTGAGCTGTTTTCACAAGAGCCTCAAACAAACCTGTGGACATTTAGTCTGTTATTTCATTTACGTTAAATATATTTGTGATTAACGAAAACTTTAATTAGGTGAGTTTGGAGTGATTTTTAAGTTTATTCACGTCACAAATACTGAACACGGGTTTTGTTTGCATAGGTGAGTTTTTTTATTCACAGAATCACTGTCAAACCAAAGTGAATAAATCTATTTTTTTCCAATTTGGGGGATTTATTTAATCCTCCGGCTTTAAGTGGGAGCAGGTCCTAATCTTTTTGGCAGCGAACCTCAGCAGCCTTTAAAGCTAAGCAGGATTCCCGAAACAACTCGGCCGAGTCCGGTTATTTAATTTAGGATTAATTGTCAGATCTCATCCACGTCATTACGGTTTTACTCGCTCATTAACCGCGCTCCTGTGGTTCCCCCCTCTGTGTGTACAACAGAGACGTGCGTGCTGACCAAAGGCAAACATCTGGCCACGGCGAAGGCGCTGACCGACTGCCAGTGCTTCACTTTGTCCTGGGACGACTTTCAGGAGACGCTGGAGGGCTTCCCAGATGTCAAGAAGGACTTAGAAAAAATGGTTCAGATCAACTCTGATGGTGGACTCGTGTAAAAAAAAAGAAAAAACAATACTTGGACTTCTTTTTTAAAGTTTGAAAAGGACATGTGTGAGACGGAGGCCGATTTCTCTCTGGACTCATGTTTATTATTGAGATAGACGATTTAAGAACGTTTCATCCTGAATGGGAGTTTTTCTCGCTTCTGATCCATCATTTATCAGCAATAAACCTCAACTAAGCTAAAACCGGTCAAACGTTGGATCTCTGCTTCCTGATGTTTGGAGAATCAGTGCGTATCTTATTGACGACACAAGAAACTTTCAACATGGCTCGAAGGGAAGTTACGGTTTCATACAACTTGGACTTTCGTTATTTTGGCCTCAGAGATCTGAGAACACAGCAAAATGGCTGAAATAAAAGCAAGACAAGCTGAAAAATGTGAGAAGTCAACAGCAAACAGTAAAATTATTTCCAAACTGTCACACAGACATCCATCAGTGAGCACAGTTTTTATGTGTGATGGAGGATTATTAAAAGTTTATCACCTGTAGTTTGACCTTCATGTGCCTGAAACATCAACAACAATGGCACATTAGATCTCTTTCTATTTAGTTTGCATTGTTAGGTCTAATTAGTCATCACATAACTATAAATAAATCAGTAATACCTTACTCTTACTCAAATTCAAAGGAAAAGTGAGGTCACTAAGCAAGCTCAGAATATAATTTGCTGTTTTTTGATGCATTGTTGACGCAGACGTCATTGTCATATTTTTGCCAAATGAATTGCAAAATTTTGTAAAATGAAAGCAAACAACAGTTTTTTTGTTTTTTTAGGCTGACGAGTTTAGTCACAAACAGCAAAGATAAATAAAAAGTTATTATGCAAATTTGCACAAATTATATTTAATGCAACTGTCCAATATTTGTTGAGATATATCAAACTGTTTGGCCGACAGTCGTATCGGTGGAGCCTTAATGTGGCTTTGAAAAGACCCAAGTTGTATAAAACTGTAATTTAGCTTTAAAGGAGAGTAACAAAAAAAAAAACAACTCGTGTATGTCATTTTTCCTTTTCTCTAAAATGACATTTATTTGGAAGTAATATTACATAAGACATGTTAATGCCACTGTGAAAGCAACAAAAATAAAGCCGATACTGTAATATGATTATGAAACATCTGCGTGAGAACAGCGGGTTGTTTCCACTCTTTTTCTCCTTCATCCAAACACGCACACGGTGCCCGAGGCCAGCCGGTGCTTGTACTCGTAGAGGTAGTAGGAGGCGGGGGGGAAGTTGCACTTCATCTCCATCCTGCCCGGCACCACGTGGACGGCCACGCTGGACCCGAGCCCCTCCTGCAGCTTCTTCAGCATGCGGGAGGCCAGGTAGCGCCGCGCCCGGCCCGGGTCCTCCTCGATGGAGGCGTACACCTCGGGCGGCGGGTTGGGGATCTTCCACTCCAGGTCCACGATGAGCTGGTGGATGCGGCTCTTGTCCAGGGAGGTGGGCGTGTCGCGGTAACACGCCACCACGTGGGGGATGGGCGGCTCGGACGCCACGGACAGGAAGTTGTTGGGCTGCTGCTGTTCCGCCGCCACACCCTCCTTTTCTTCCTTTTCTTCCTTTTCTTCCTTTTCTTCCTGCGCCTCCTCGCTCTTCTCCTCCTCCAGGGGCCCCACGGCGGGGTGGAGCATCACCGCCCAGCGCAGCCAATCGTAGTTCTTCTCCAGGGTCTTCAGGATGCTCCCCGCCGCCTCCTCGGGGGGCGCGCGGTTCTGCACGGCCTCGTGGAGCTGCTGCCTCACGTCCTCCTGCGCCTGCTCCAGGAAGTAGCCCAGGCAGCGGCCGCCGGTGTTCTTCATCTTCCTGTAGAGGGCGCCCATGCGGTCGGACCAGGTCTTCATCAGCAGGGCCTGGTCTCGGCCTGTCAGGGAGGCCTGAGTGAAGAGACACAGCAGGCCGGTGCCCAGGACGAAGTTTACCTGAGGAGAGTAAGAAAAGGAAAAAGGAGAAAGCTTTGTCGAAAAAGTCTCTTCAAACAGTGGTAAAATCAAAATGGTTTGCCTCAAAGAATGGATGTTTGAAGTACTCAGAAGTCATTTAATCAGTCATTTTGAAGTCCAGGCACTTTGTTTTCTGCATTTCAACAACCTTAAACCTTTAATCTCTGCATGCAACACGACAAAATCCCTGTCGACCTTCATTTTTTTATTGCAAGACTTGATATTGATTCTCTTTGTCACGTCATTGTTTTGCTTTTGTACGTCAGCGAACCACACTGAAACAACTTACAGTCAAATATCAGGTTTCATTTCTTCTCTCTGACAGTTCAGTTGTTTGCAGGCCATCAGAAAGTGCTATCTTGGAACCTTTTTGGGAGGCAGGAACCGTAAGAAAGACCAGGTCCCTGCGTTTGAAATTCAGGCCAATTGTAAAAAGTCTGAGTCATGAAAAGGTTTTACAGCTAAAAATATCCTTCATCTGATGTAAGTTTGTTTACTTTCACCGCCCAGCTGGTCCGACAGACACAAATCCTCTTCACTTCCTCAGCTCGGTAGAGAAGCGCCCGTATCCGACACCAGAACATAATAGATGACAAATCTTTTGCATCTTAATTAGTAGGACACCGATTTCGGCTGAAACGAGGGTAGTTTATATCAAAATCACGCCTGGTGCAGCTTTAATGAGTTGTTTACGAGACTGTACTGTCTTCAGCAGCCCAACCAAACCCATCTGGGATTTCTGCCGACTACACTGACCTTAAAAGTGTTTCCAAATCTCTTCGTTACTGCAGAACAGAGGCCGGTTACGACGGTTTTGGCTCGGTACGTTAAACTGAAGTGAGCGTTTGGTCCCGTGGGACTGTCTGAGGGTATTTTACAGAGCCTGTCTGCAGAACTTTTGGTAAAGTCACAAACGATTTAAGACTTATTTCAGTTTCTGTCATATCGTAGTTTTAAAAAAATGCATCTTATCACCTTCAGTGTGTTTACACGTGATAAGTTCTTCAAGGTTAAAGACACAAAGCTGTGGTTCCTTTGATTAACAAGGTCAGGTTCTGCTGTCACGGTGACTTTACTCGCCAGTTATTCGTCCCTTTTCCCAAATTAAAACCTCCTTCTGTAGATTTCTCAGCTCATTACACAGAATATATCTCGCTCCCTTAAATTGTTTATTGGCTATTTTCACCGTGATCGACTGTGACTGCACAATGAGGGCAAATTTAGCGATTCCTTGCGCCTCGGTGAAAGCTCCGTGAGTTCATATTGCTCTGTGCACTTATGCAAATCAGGCCGCAGTGCAAACAAGTCCTTGAAAGGAGCACTGCACAAACAAATCACTCGTTTGCACCAATTTCAAGCAGAAATTGCTGCAGCATTAAGGCTAATCCACCGAGGCTGGCTCCCTCACGACCTAAAGCCCCTTAATAAGCGAACTCTGCGCTGGATTGGAGTTTCGAGGATGAAAACTGAATGGACAACCACCACTAAAACGATCGGAGTTCACCCGAGGTCAAATCCACCATCAAATGTGTTCAAAACGATAATTATATAATTACTTTTATGTAATGGACGAGCCGCGGTGTCAGCTCGGGTCACGTCTTCTCGCAGTGGACAGACGTTATGTGAGTCTTGCTGAAGGGCAGCGGGACAGATGGACACACGAATGTCCATTTTCAACTGCGACCATCCAGTCGTTCGAATTAGATATTCATAGGAGAGAAAGCTTTTTTTGATTGATGCAAAAAAAATGGGACATATCGGCACTCATTCTGGCTTTGGACGGTCTCTTAGTTGTTATGTAATGTTTCACACAACGAACCGACTTTGAAATTCCTTTTCTTGATTTCAGCCCTCCGAAGCGCTCTGTTGTTGCTCCTTTCTAGTGGATTAAAAAAAAACGTTTGTTCCCGTACCAACAGTGTAGGCAAAAAGGAATTTGCCAACTCAGCTCACAAGAAAGACAACAGAAGGTCACAGCTCAGCTGAATTAAATATTCAGTTTATTTTCATACCAAGAAGATAGATGCAGCATGCTTCATTCCCCACAGGACCGCAATGTTTTTCTGTCAAATTTATCTTTTTGGTCTGAAAAATGAATATTTAATCCTGCACAGCTGTGCTTTTTGTCCTTAGAAACTGGGGAGATTGAGTGTATTTGCATCATTTTTGATAAAACGCCGTCTAAAGTGGCTTCTTAATTGTTGATGTAAAGAAGAACGCGTTGATGACAGAGCGGTTCTACGTCAGGTTTAAAAAGTGGGTTTGTGCGCAGGTCCTTTGTCTCTCTGTCATCTTTCGTCCCCTGAGTGTGTGTGTGCGTACACATTTACGCACAGGAGGATGTGGGTTTGTTTGCAGCGCCGGCTCGGCCCTCCTCCCGCTGTGGCTGAGAAGGGGCGCGTGCCTCTGTATAATGACTTGTAAAATAAGAGGAAATGAAACTTTAATGAGCCCTGCAGGGAGATGAGTCGAACACAGAGTCCACCTTCACCGACCTTGACGCAGAACTCCCTCAGCTCCCAGCGTTTGGGCTTGCGGCTCAGGATGAGCTCCTCCAGCAGGGTGGGCTGGTCGGTCAGCGCCGACACGCCCATCAGACGGTTGTAAAGAGCCGTCAGCTGCCTCTCCAGCCGGTAGTCCTGCACGTACTGCAGGAACACCTCCGTCTCCTTCTTGGTGAACTCTGACTGGGCCCTGACCTGAAACAAGCAGAAGGGACGGAGGATTTTTTTTTTATTTTCAACAGAAACACATTTGGAAAATAAGCACAGATGAGTTCATACCCAAATTTAGAGAATAAAAATCTGTGCATGATTAATACTTACATTGTTTATTCAGTGTTATAAATTAATGGAAAGTTAACAACTTTAAAAATGACATACAATAAACAGACTCAAAGAGACACAAAAGTTCCTCTGTCTCATTAAACTTATTTATGGTCATTATGCATCTACTGAGCTACTATGAGCTTTTTATGTTTCTTTAGTGTCTCTTTTTGTTTGTTTAGTGTCTCTTTGTAGTTGCTTTGTGTGTCTTTATAGTCATTTTGTCCTTTTTTGTGATCATTTTCTGTCTCTTTGTGGTCTTTTTGTGTCTCTTTGAGTCTTTTTTGCACATTAACGCCTCAACATGGACTGCTCAAATTAGTTAAATTATCAAAAACCCAACCCTTCCATCATATCAGTGTCGAAAGCCTTAAGCCTGTTAAGCTCTGGTCAAACTAAACAGATGCTGCGATCATACATCTGGTGACATATCTACATTTACATAACACGCTTAGCATGATGAGTTCGGCCACACGTCAGTTGAGGAAAAAGGTTCTTCAAGGTCAGCTCCACCTTAAGAGCACATGACCGCGTTTATAAAACAACCATATGTTTTTTTTTATTTTCTCTCAGTTATCCGTCCATTAGTCCGCAGCAGGTCACACGACAGCAAATCCTTCACATTTACTGTCTTATCTAACTTCATGACGGAGGAAGAAAGGCGATCTCTCTTTCATGTCAGACAACTGGTCGAACAACGTCCCTGCACAGCATCTGGTTTATAAATTTACCACATTCATCGAAGGGAACAAAGTCTAAGTCTTCACATTGTAAAGTTTCCTGCAAGCTGAGAACACATCATGCATTTTGTTTTAAATGCAGAGGCAAAACAATCACTGGCCTCCAAAGTTTTGATTGATATTTTTGAACAAATTCTGATAATGCATTTTCATTTCACTGATTTTGATTTTGATTTCAGTCAAAGGGTTAATCAGGAGATACATGTTCACACATAGACACTAAAAAACTAAATCAGCATTGCAAGCATTGATTTATAACGCTTTTAATACAAATTAGGGCTATATTAAATTATTATTTATATCTCCCAGATAGATTGATTGATTTATGATGCTTACAGTACAAATTAAGGATGTTTGGTCTGTAAAGCGTCAGAATAAAAGGACAAAATCCTCTTTGATCCCAAACTGAGATCTTCCAGTTTCTTATTTTATCTGTGTAACAGTTAAGAAATCTGCAGATTTTCACATTGGAGGAGGTGAAATAATAAAAAAAATTAAGTTTTGCATTTGTCTTTAATAAATTACTCAAAATTATTCAGCAGTTTATCGAGATCGACACTGAACAAACGTTGACGGTCACTCCAACCTCAACTAACCTTCACAGACTCCAGTCCACCTTTTAGTTTTTATCAGGACTAAACTGATATTAGACTCTGGCCTCAAAAATACCCCGACTGGCAGTTTTAAGTGTAACTGTGTGTGTGAGATCCACGGTTCCCTCACCGCCGTGCCCAGCTGGTAGTAGACCACCGCCAGGTCGTCCTCCAGCCGGTGGACTTCCTGGTCGTCCAGCAGGCCGTGACCCGAGGCTCCGAGCTCCTGATCGATGCTGTCCAGGTTCTTCTTGGCCACCTCGGTCTCCTCTGCTGTGGCACTGCCCCCCAGATAGGAGCAGATTCCCTGGACCAGGACCCTGAACACCGCACACACACACTCCTCTGATTCACTTTATTAAAATCTTTAACAGGATATATTGTTTTGTTTACAGCGGTCTGTGAGATATTCAGGTTTTCGGGAAGGCTCACCTCACAGTTTGCATGTAGCCCACTGGCTCCAAAACCTTCCCAAACATCGCCATGGTTCCAGAGCTGTGTTTGACCAATCAACTGCAGAGAAAGCGACCAGTTAAACGTTTATAATGATTCAGTTCACTCTCCTGATAACCTGTTGGTTTCTTTCCGCAGCTCACCTCGGTTCTTCGGTTTGTGCTGACCTTCACAGTTTGTCCTGTATTTATACTCCCTCCTGAACAACCAGCTAATCTGATAACAGACCTGAGACGTCCACCCACAGCTCGCTCTGAGCTCGAGACAGCAGGACGTTTATAACAAGCTTCACTCTCACAAATGAGATGAAAACTTCTGTTTTATCACGTTTCCCTGTCCTCTATTCTCACCATCCAGGCTTAAAACGATCCTGCTTTTATTATTTTAGCTCCAATGCTGTTTAATCATCATCCTTTAAGATCAGATCAACTTTGAAAAAACTTTTAAATATCCACCTGTACAGGCTGATATGTGTACTAATATTTTTTAATTAATTTCATTACTTTTTATAATGTCAATTCATTTTTTAAAAATGTTTTTCATTTATATTTGCTGTTTTACCAACATTCATTTGCATAGTCAGCAAAATAAAATTTATAATGAAATATTTGTATTTGTACTATTTTAATTGAACTAAAAGATCAGGGTACCCCTTCCAACGCTGGCCATGTAGCACACTGCATGAGGAATTACTTTAATTTATTTAATTTGATTTCCAACAGTACTATTTTGTAAAAATGGCAGACCTCAGTAAGTCAGACCATGTTGAGTAACATCTGACTGTTTTAATCATTAAACAAGAGCACATTGATGATCTTCTGATAATTAAATCCAGAGTTAAGTACATTGCAAAGAAGCAAATGTAAGTATACTCTACTTTAAACTGCACAATTAATGGTGAAATCCTGATAAATGTTAATAATCACCCCACTCTTTAAGTGTGCTTTCCACTGTGTCTGCAGCAATGAATTATTTTGAGGTTATTTTATGAGAACGAGCAAGGTCAGTGTGGTAACTGTTTTATTAAAGCAAAAAACCCCAAGAGCTTATTGCTTATTGGGGCTTATTGCTTAATTTGATCACAGGCAGACGTCCAACTGTCTGTTTTAATCAGCGCAGGAGAGGAGACGTATGTCCTGATCACATTGAAAAAGGAAAGATGATCCCAAAGCTGCAGAGACTATAGGAAGAGGTCAAGATTAAACATATGGTTAAACATGTTTACGTTTCTATAAGTTACAAGACCACTTAATAAGACTGTTATATAACCGATAACCAGTAAGAAACAGAAATATCAAGCTGTCAGCATTGGAGGGGAAAAAGCAGTTTGCAAAAAGTGAAGAGAGGGAAGAAGTAAGTTTCTATAAGACTACTTACAAGACTATAGTGCAGGTAATAAGTGATAAGAAATAGATCCAACAGAACAGTTATCATGAGGAGAAAAAGAATTGGTAACACACACACTGAATAGCATTTAATTACTGTCAGATGTTACTGTCATTTTGATTTACTGGATATGCTCGACGTACCTGCATTAGTGAATGAAAGCAACAACAATAATGATGATAGCGACGATATTTCTGTATTCCTATTGGGTTTTTTTTTTTTAGGTCAATTCTATTTTATTGCTTAGGTTATTTATTATTTTTTTCAATATATTTTTTTCACGCATGGTTTAAATTCTATTGAAATTTGTTTAAGGAGCTTGAGATTTCGAGAATTTCCTTGCCAGAGATTATTCCATGTAATTATTGTACACATAAACACATAATAAATTAAAACTTGAATCTTGAAAAAAACATAAAAATGAATTATATTAATAAAATACCCAACTAAAAAGGTAATTAGAACACAACTAAGACAAGGAAAGATGGAGTAAGTGGTTGATTTTGTGTCTAAAATCACCCAAACTGTAATTCATTAATCGGCCAGTGGGGGCGTAGGTACAGCAGGGGGCAGTGATGAGACGCACAGGACGAGATAAACAGCCCACGAAGAAGAAGAGGCGCCAAACTCGAAGGAGGAAAAAAAAGTAAACAAACAGCTGGGAGTCAAACCTGAAGCTCTTTGGATGTGTTTTTAAAGCTTTGTGTCAGACTGTTTTGTGAGGATGGACCCGACCGGGCTGTTTTTCACCAAGCTGCGGAGGCTGGCGGTGACTCTGGAGTCAGAAACGGACAAACTCCAGAAATCTTTCGAGAACCGCAACAACGATGA
>JAOXYL010000052.1:4345297-4356481 GCA_028564955.1 Terapon puta
GTGAGGATAACTAGATCTCGACACGATTGGGTTAATTCTCAGAACAGGTTGGTCTCAGTTAGCTACAGGAGCAGTTTTTCTTGCCTTTCCCATGTTTGATACTCTTAGAAAAGCAGTTTTTTTTACAGGGTAATTAGTTGGGCACAGAATAACCTCTTAAAACTTCAGACTGTCCCTGTGGTCTCATTTTTGTCGTTTTAGCCATTGCTTTTATTGCTTTGAGATTTATTTGCTGAAATTTGGCACCATTACACTGACAGAGTTGAAAGTTTAGTTCAGTGTCTGCAAGATTTGCTTTTGCAGACCTACTTCTCTGTTTAACTTTGACTTTTTGCAGTGCAGTAAAGAATTATAGCAAACATTTTCCTTTGAATGTCACATGCTCAATTTTAAATTGACATGACTGAAATACAGATTTGTATCATTTGTTGAGCGCTTCTCTTGTGGTGCTTACTCTGTTGGACCTAATGAAAGCACGCTGGCTTGTAAAACATCTTCAAATGTTGATTGATTTTTCATATAAGAAAAAGGGATCCGCTTGAGAAATTATTCTTCTTTTCTTTGAAAAAGTGGCAGAACCGACGAGTGTAGTACTTTATTTGTTTATGTGAAATATACTTACTTGTGACGTTTCATTTTTTTCGTGTACATGAGTATGCTTTGACCCCAAGATGGCTATTTGTGTGTATGTGTGTGTGTGTGTTGGCATTACAAATATGTGATACCGAGGAATGCATATCTGCCCATGAGTTTTTCTTTGTACTTTATCTCATACACACATGTCCGTGTTGTCTTTGCAGTTGGCCGAATTGTTGAGCGAACTTCAGCACTTAGTGTGTTTTGTGTGCGTGCATTTGTGTGTGTGTGTGTGCGCACACAGTCAGGCTCATTATGGCCTAAATCCCATCCAGCCTGGCATCCTCTCTGCCTGTCTGAGGGGATCTGGAGTGGCGCTTCGCTGCCAGCCAGGGCCATGTATCACTTTCAAAGAGGTGTCTGTTCGTCCATCTCCGTATCATTCCTGCAGCCTACTACCCCCCCACCCCCCGCCTCGGCTTGTTGAGGCTCCCCTTGGTATGCCTGGCACGCTCAGTTTGATATGTGTGTGTGTGGCTCAAAGATGAACTTTTAAATCCTCTATCGGCGTGTGTGTGTGTTTGTGTGTGTGCAGTCAGTGTTTGATACAGCAGTTTAATTTAGCCTTTGTGTTGGCTGAATGCGAAGCTACCAGAGTTACTGTACATCGAGCTGAGGTTAAAGTTTGAGGTTTGGGCTTGAAAATGATGTAAAATGTCTTTTAATTCAATTAGTAAGAGTCTTAATTTTTAGTTGATGAGTTTGCTTGTTTTGGCTGATATGATTTATATTAATTGTGATTGTTATACTAATTAGAGTCTATCAGAGTATCTTTTTCTGTAATATGTTGGTGTATAAGGGTTAAACTCTGTTAGCAGGACTGTTTTATCACAGTTTTGCATTATGGGATGAAATACCTTGATTTTTCAGGTATTCATATAGTGGATTAGCCCAAATCAGACACTGTCTATAAAGGTTTTTTTTATGTCTGCACATGGTTTTTCACGCGGTCACAAGGGTCCTGAAACTCCTTGAAAATGCTTGAATTTTGCTTTGGAGTTCTCAAGGTTTGGAAAGAGCTTGGATTTTGTATGAAATTGCACTTTATGAACTCCCTATTTGACTGAACAGTTGGCTTTTTGGATAAAGAAATAACATTAGTAAGAGAGAGAAAGATTGATTTCAGTATAATTTACCAGAATGAAAAGGTGCTGTCAACTCTTGAAAATGATTGAAAAATGCTTGAATTTGACTTGGGATTTTTTCCTAATTGGATCCACCAATTTATTTGTGACACTTTAATATAGATATGGTGATATGAAATTACTTTTTGCATAATATAATGTTTTTGTCAGCATCACCCGCCTCTGACTGAGCTAATATTATTTTATTGTATATGTTTAAGCGGTTATTTCTTTAGCAGATTTTTGGCAAGGTTAGTACAAACTGAGTGAATCATCATGCTGACCATTACACATTAAATGCAGTCACACTATTTATTACTTTTTTCAAGGATTTTTAAGCGTTGCTGTCAATCTGAAGATATTTTAGCAAAATCATGAAATAAATTTATGTGACTGATGCAAAGAAATATATTAATGAATAAAACGAGGTTTCGAGATTAACGTAAATGGAGCTGTAGTTCTCCGGTTTGTTGATGTTGAGTTGTCACAGTTGTTGAATGGGCTCCGTCTCAGGCCATAGAAATAGCATCTGAATTGTCAAATCAAGTGGCGTTCTCCTTGAAATTCTGTGCGCATGTGAGTGTATGTGGAGCCCGCAAGTGTCTGTGCTGTTGTTGAAAAGGAGGACAGATTGATGAAGGCCGCCGGGAGGCCTGAATGAGCGTGGCCGCCTGTCTGCAAGTGTCACAACACGCCTGTGCCCCGTGTGATACGTCTCTAACGTATGCCGGTATCGATGGTCAGGGGTGGGGGGGAGCCCCTCTTCTTAATTGCGTAGCTGACAGCCGCCGCCTTTCAAACGCGAACACACACACTCCTCAACCAGCTCAAAGACGCTTTTTAAAAAGCCTCCCTCCCTTTGACGAACCGAGCGGCATGCGTGTCATCTGTCCTCACCGCCGTCTGAACCCCCGGCCCCTCCGGCTCTGGTGTCATCTGGTGGGGGGGGGGCGCTCGCCGGGCGTCGGTACGACACTGCGTCTCTCTCCACACACGAGCTGGACTCATGGCCGGGGTCGCGGTCGGGCCCTCGAGGCGGCGGCGGTGGCGGCGGTCAGGTGCTGTAAATGGCTGTCCGAGCTGACAGATAGATCACCCTCCGACCCCCCCCACCCACCCACCCACTCTCCCGGCTGCCTCCAATGTGCCGCATCAGTCTGCATATCTGGATCCTCTTTGTGTTGTTTGGATGTATTTGGTATGTGAGGGAATCTCTAAATCCATCTCTGTCAATTGTGTTGATATAACGGCCAAGTGGCGCTTTGTCCCGTCGCAGTTTTGTTTTCTCCCATCTGTTCTTTTCCTCCCTGCAGAGGAATGTGTAGATTTCATGGTGTATCAGCTCACTAAAACTCAAGTTGTTTCAAATTAAAGCATGGCAGCCTCCCGCGTTGACGTACTGTTGTCTTAATTTATATCCCTCGCTTTATTGTTGATATATTTTGTCATAGCAGAGGGAGAAAGACAGAGAGAGAGAGAGAGAGAGAGAAGCATCCAGCTGTAGATTTTCTTTGTCCTCCTCATTGTGAAGCCTAATAAAAGTGGCATTAACTCCTCTGAGCAACAATTCCCCCCCCCCAGCAGCCTTATTAGGAGTTATTCTTGTGCCGTAGAGGCGACTGTCAGCCTAACACTTGTCCGGGCCTGGCTCAGGATTCTCATTAGCTGTTCAGAGGTCAGTTTATGGGTATTTTGGCCCTCAGGTTAAGGTTAGGATTTGGAGTGTGTAAGCCGACGCTGGATGTTTGCCTTGGCCCTGACCTGTGTGGAGAATCTGCTGCTGTCTAAACACAAGTGGGAGGGTATGTACAGATGGGTAATATGCCCATGGTGTATTTTCTGAATTCAAGTAGAGACTTTATGCTCTGCAAGGACTCATAACACTGCAGAATACTTCCTTTTAAATACTGTTTTATTTTGAAAGAGGAGCTTTTGAGCAACTACAATATTATTGGTCTCAAATACAAAACTCATATAAAATACGTGAGATTTAAAGTGGTAGTAGTATCTGTGATATATATTTTAATGAAGTCCATAAAAGCTTTTCTAAACGTTATTGCGCTGGACTTCCTGTACTATCTCACATTTTACACTTGTAATTTAACTTGAATAGAGTAAAGAAGAGCAGTAATAACTATCATGGGGCAACAAAAAAGCTTGAAACTTACAGATCATTTTAAGTGGAAAGAAACCAGCTGGCACTGCGCACTGTGTAATAATCGATATATTATTGGTTTAAGTAGTGGCAGAATTAATGACAACTGCTGTCTTAACAGATGCGGGGCGGGCGCCAAACAGTAGAAGGAAATTGGGAAGGGAAAGGAGGGGGTGGGTCAGCGAGGAGGTATTCCTGGACTGTTATTTCACATGGCGAGGCTGCAGGGGAGACTTAAGGCAGGATATATCACTTAAACCCCACCACGCGCCTTAGCATAGCGCTGCGCTCTTCGCACGGCCGCTGGCAGACGCTCAGCCGGTCTTCCGGTGCAGCGGGTCCATCCTCAGCCGGGATCAGCCGTAATGAATAGAGGATACAGGAGAAGCTCGCTAATCCACGAGCCTCGGGCACGAAGGTCGTCCGGGCCTGCAAAATGTTCAGATAGCAGAGATTGTCCACTTAAAGTGGTCACGATGAGACTATGAATTTGATCCGGAAAGTGCTTGTGCGACGTCTGCAGATTGTTGATGAAAGAGGAGTCGGGAATGTGAAACGCGAAGTCTAATTTGATTTGTTGTCAAGCGGCTTGATAAACTCACACGCACACTTTGCATTTCTTAAACCCTGGCACACCATGGTGTTGTTAGTGAAGTCTTCATGTGTTTCGCTGGAGTATTAAAAATCTATTTGTTTAAAACTCGCCTACAGTACAGAAAGAAGAGAGAAATGTTAAAGAAACTTAATTGTGGCAAGAATTGCTAAAATATGAAAGCTAGGAAAGAAAAAAATGAAAATACTGTGTTGGAAATAATGTGTATTCTCTTTTGTCTTCAGCTGTATGAAATATACAAAACATCCTGTAGTAATTCTTTTTAGCCTCACCGTCACTCTGGGAGGTCTTGGTGTCTGTTTGAGTAACGTGGAGGAACCACTTTGCTCAGACTTAGATATCATAAAAAATGTTTGTTGGACTTTCATGAAACTTTGTACAGAAAGAGGTGATCCTCAGAGGATGAATCTTAGCGATTTTGGTGAACCCTTTTCCTTCAGTGCCAACATGAGGTGGACATTTTTTTTAGAGTAATATCAACCTCTGTTTCGCAAAGTAATCATACATCTTACCCATGCCCTGTATGTAAAGTTTGCTATTATTTTGCACGACTTTTATATGACTTTTATATAGATTGCTGTGGAATTTGGCACAGTCAACTACTTACCTGGGTGATGTAATGACTTTTCAATCAGTCACCAGGTCAAATGTCTCACTTGTCCGGTGAAATATTTTAACATTTACTTAGTTTGGCGTCAAGTTTAGTACCAACTTTGGTGATCCTGTGAGATTTAATTTCATATTTATGGTTGGTTTACACGAACAATGACGTTGTTTGTTGGTGCAAAAGAACAAACCTAGTTAGTAGAAAAGTGTAAGAAAGGGTGAAAGCAGTTATTGTAAGTCAAAAGCAGGAGTTAAATAGAAAATAGATCAAAAGAATATAAGATAAAGATTTAAACAAATACCTGTAAAACGAATGACACAGCCTGAGCTGCACTTTGTGTTTAGTGTTAACCAGCAAATGTCAAATGACAAGATAAACTAAGGAGGTATTGTTAGCGTTTAGCTCAGATTACAGCTGTGGCTGAGCAGCAGGCTGCACTTAATCTGATGTTTAAGACACAAATCATATCTCACCAAGTTGTCTGAAAGCTCTGTGTGGAGTTTAATTAATAGCTCGCTCCCTTTTCGTTAGCGTGTGGTCACAAAATGAACAAACCCACAAAGATGACAACACCAAAATATTGCTGTTGATGCTTTATATTTGGTTTTAGCGGTTCACATAATTCAGCCTCTCTCACACATTCAGAAAGATCCCAGCCCACATTTACTGTCCTGGAGTCATGTGGCTGGTTTAAGCGTGGAAGAGCAGGCTGAAATATGGCCCACGAAGGAAAGAATGGCGCCTTTTTATTGCAACATGCGCTTTGAAGTGGAGAGCTGTGTGTTGATGCGCAGTACCTGGGCTAAGGTTCACATGCACAACCATAAATACTGGACTGCCAGGTGTCTGTCACTGGAGGAAAATCTGCTCGCTTGGGTTAAAATAAAAAGGATCAGGGCAGGAAATGAAACTGGAAATGCTGGGTGCCTCTCTGGAGTAAGTGGTGGATCAGACGAACCCACCAGCAGCAGTTTTATTGGCATTTGTCTGGTGGCTGGTGCTAATTAAGGTATTACAATGTGTGTTTATGTGTCTGTCCGGCTGCAAATTTGGCAACCGCATGTGAGAACGAAGGGTGTGTGAATCGCTTGTGTTCGATTCGGCGGTCCACGTCGGCTGTGTGTTAGGTCAGTGTGTGTGTGTGTGTGTGTGTTTATCTGTCAGTCCGTCTTATCTTTCCAGTGGAAAATTGACGTGTCGCATTAGTTATTCTTGAGCCTGCTGGAAGGGTTGAGATAGTAGCAGGTGATGTCTTTTAAAAACCCACCAAACCACAGCCACATGTCGGAGTCACTCCGCGCACATTACTCATCCTGGAGGCATGCGCGCACACACACACTCTCACACACAAACACACACACACACACATGCACTCTTTTTTTTCAAGCCGCATGGTTGGAGTTGTAAATTCACTTGTCAACCCAGCAAGTGGATTTTCCCCAGAATTCAAGAGCTTGAACTTGAACTAAGTGAACACTTGAAAAGCAAGAAGTTTTTTTCTTTTTTTAAAGTTTAATTTCAGTTCAGGTGTGTTGTTCTCTCACATAAATATTTTATAAAAGTTACAGTAAGAAAAGAACTATCTTTGCCATGTTAATGTTGTTTAGTTCAAACCCATAGAAAACACGCTGCATAAAACTAATAAAAATAAATGTCTGGTTGGTATCTCTGAACCATGTTAGCACCTGTAAGTCTTTAAGCAGCAGTAAATGTGTGAGTTTGCTTTTCTATATATAGTAAATAAAGTATTTTATGTTTTAAGACTATTATGCAGTTGTTCTGAACTGTCAAATGCCGTCTTATCTCATAAGTGGCAGCGTGGAAGTGAATATTTTACACCTGCCTTTATCATACTTTCTACTTCCAAACACTTATTTAAACTTTTCATATCCTGTAATAATCTCGTTTTAAAGATAACATGTTTTCTTAGTGTCCTTTAGGACAAAACCAGTCATCCAAATTATCTTTTTAGAATATTTTTAACATTGAGATCTGTCTTATGTTTGGATGTGGAGGGTTTCTGTCTTCCCAACCTGTCAGACCCATTTTATGTCTCTGTCCGTCTGTGTGAAATAGCCGAAGTAGCCGTGCAGTTATCATTCCTGAGGTCTCCTGTGAATTTTGTCTCAGTCATATGATCTTTAGGAGGGTTTGTACAACCTCTGCCACCGAGGTGGTCCCTCCCTGCAGAGACCATCTCCGTCCGCAGGCTGCTGGACTCGGCCGGTCGCTCTTATTGCAGGACCGAATATCTCTCTGTCCTCATGTTACGTTTTTTTTTTTTTTTCCTCTTGCTTGTATCTGTTGCCAAGATAAAATCAGAATCAGGTTTATTGCCAAGGAGGTTTTCACACACAAGGAAGCCGCCTCCTGTGACTGTTATTTAAATGAAAGAGCAGGACGGTAAAGTTTTCATTTATCCAGGATTCATTTGTGAGAACGGCTTCAAGACGACATAAAAGTTGCAGGCAGGTCGCACTTAAAAGAAAGTTTAAAGTCTAAAACAAACTCAGGACATTTTACTAGTCAGGAATGAATAGTTAAACTCTGGCATAAAACAAATAAACATAAACTTAGTCACACTGCAGCACCCTCCTTACTTTTTCCGATCTTCTCATTCCTTCTCGCTTCAGAAAGGTTCAGTTAGAGGTCCTCTGCCTCACCACGACTATTTTTAACAAGGCCTGAAAGCCAAGCAGTGGACACACACATAACACACACTCAAACACGCACGCACACACACACACACACACACACTCACACACTCCGACCCTTAGACAGGTGCCAACTTTTGTGCCGAAAAGTGTGTTGTGGTGTGTTGTGGCGGGGTGTGTGCGCGGGGAGTGACTGCGGGCTGGTGTCGGAGGAATTCGCGACCTCGCCGGCCTCTGCCGCTGTTTGGCTTTGATCGGACATTCCTCTGGAAGTTTCCCCCCCTCCTGCTGTCACCGAGCTGCAGGGCAGTGATACGGCTATGTGTGTTTTTATGTGTTTGGTGTGTGTGATGGAAGACGGAAAGAGAGGAGCGGTGTGCTTTTAAACGAGAAAAACATTGACCGGGTGCAAAATATTCAAACAATTGTACAGAAATCATTATTATTATTTTGTTATTCTTATTATTGGTTGAAGTAGTAGCCATGAATAGCTGTTAACCTATGGTCTTTCCTATAATATTGTCGACAGGAGACAGTAAAGAAACCCGTGCAGTGTGTTAAAACTATTAAAACTCATCCAGCAGTCGTCAGTCATCACGGTCTCACACTGTGCAGCCAAACATTGTTGAAGCCCACAGAACTTTATTTTATTTTCATTCCAGATTCCAAAGTGTCCAAATATACCCTCAAAAGATTTTATTGAAATTTAGAGAAACACGATATTTCAAATATTAGTTAAAATGTTAGTTATGAGGGAGCAGCCATGAAAAACAGGGGCTTTGTGTTTGAATCAGAGCGGAAACCATGATTGAGAGAAAGAAAATCTGCTATTTCACATTTGATCTGACACAATGAGCGATTCATAATTTAAGTCCTTGTTTTCCAACCAGTCTTTCCCTGATTCTAACTCAATGACTGTGACGTCACTCTGCAGACTGAACGATTAGTAAGGGAAATAATCAGAAAATAATCATTAGGTTTTGTTAGTTTGAATGTTCCACTTAAATCTTTAATAAATAACCTGAAACACAATATATTTGTATATAGATGCTGATGTAATGATATGATATTTAAGGGGGGATTAAAGGTGAAAACTGAGCGTTACAAAAGTGATCGAAGGGAAAAGCTGAGTTTGTTTTGTTGAGTCTTGTGATGGAGAGAGAAGAAGAGTTTCAGTCAGTTGTTGAGTCTTTGTATTTCTCACAAGCAAAGCCCAGAAAAGAGGCGAAATTGCAGTGTGTGTATTGATTTAAAAAAAAAAATCAATGATTCATTGAGGAATCAAATTGAGGAATTTGCTGACTTATTTCAGCGCGAAGCTTTCGTCAGGTTGTGTACGTCGTAGAGGTGTTGAAATCTTGATTGGTGTGTGTTTGTAAGAGGCTTTGATGAGTGAGAACAGCCTCTTTTTGGGAGAAGTAGTAACCGGGGAAGGTTTGGGGGGGTGGAGGGGGGGCTTTTCTTGACGAGCTGAGGAAAAAGCATGTTGTGGGTGTGTTTAGGAGACTTGAATGAGGGCAGGAAGTGTTGCGGGCTGCGTGGGGAGAAAGTGTGTGTGTGTTGTGGGTTTGTGAAAAAGCTTGTTGTGGGTGTGGAGAGAGTCTTAAAAGAAAGGAGGCCGAGTGTGTGTTGTGGGAGAGAAAGGAAGACTTTGAAAAGCGAATTAAGTAGGAACAAAACTGTTTTATAGCTTTCAGAGCACAGCGAGATTGTGTTTTGAGAGAGAGAAAGCGTCTTGTTAGGATAAAGAAAAGGAAGATTTTCTGGAAAAGTGGTCAAGAGGGGAAAAGAGAGTGTTAACAGGCAAAACAGGGGGAGTTTAAAGTGAGGAGCAAAGGGGGAGTTTTGCTTTGGTCTCTTGGAAAGCAGTCAGGAGGAGAGGCGAGGCGATTGGCCGAGGAGGGAGAGGGAGTGCGTTTGGGGGCAGCGAGGAGTCTCGAGGACGTCTTGGAGAAGGAGTGGACAAAGAGGCAGAGCAGCGAAGAGTCTCGATTGGCTGAGGAGAGAGAGAGAGAGAGGGAGAGAAAGAGAGAGAGGGAGAGAGCGTCTCGGGTGTTTAAGATCTTAAGGAAGCAGAGGAGAGAGGTCTGAGTGTGCACAACGCAGGGAGAGAGGTGAAGAAGAGGACAAGAAAGGGTGGAGAGGGTGTGAGACGGGTGAGGATCGAGAACAAGGAGGTGAGGGAAAGTGGGTGAGAAAGAAGGCGAGAGAGGTTTCTCTGTGGCAGATAAAGAGCTGACGGGGGAGAAAGAGAAGGACGGGGAAACAAAAGCAAGCAAAGAGGGGAGGGTGAGAAAAATAAAACCCCTTTTTGTGGAATAAAGATTGACAGAGTTAATGAGAGGGGAGCGTCAGTTAACAAGCGAGTAACAAGTCTGTGCTGCCAGCCACAGGAAACCAAAGACTCTCAGACACACAGAGACCAAAATACCCATTGAGAGGGAGCGTAGTGACAGGAGCTGGTGTTTTTTTTTTTTTTTTTTTTGCTCCTCCTTTCTCCCTCCTCCTCCTCCTCCTCTCCTTCATGCTGTTGTTGGCCTTAACCGGCAGCGGGTCACTGGGGCGCCACTACATCGCCATGTTCGAGGCCACGCAGAACGTCATGCTCAAGCCGACGGAGTCCTGGAGGGAAGCGCTGCTGGATACCCGCGTCATGGACCTCTTCTTCACAGTGAGTACCCCCCCCTCCGTCGTCCACGTGCTCCTCCTCCTCCTCAGAGCATCCTCAGGTGCTCAAAAAAAAAAGAAACAGATTCATTGACTTTCACTTTTAAAGCTGTCTTGTATTTTTTTCTGTCTTGTTGCACAGTTTTTTTAAATTTTGCGTATTTTCACCGATGCAACCTCTTTTAATTCATTGTAATCTGAATTTCGTAAAAAAAGGAAAAACACATAATTAACTCTGTCAAAACCGGCTGATTATTTTCTGCATCCGTCTGTCTGTTTTTCATCCGCTCGCATCTTTCTGTCGGGGAGGTCGTTGTCTCCTCCTGCCTCATACATCTCCATCCAGTTTCCTCGTGTCCTGCTTTACCCTCTCACTCCTTTTTTTCCCTCCCTTAAACCTCTACATGGTGGTTTATTTATGATAAACAAAGAGAGACAGTTGGCCTTTTCATGTTGGGCAGAGAGATCTCACTTGACCTCGTCTTTCTTGGCCCGCGCGAGGTTTTCACTCGTTTCGTGGGTTTTTCCGGACGCGCCATTAAGTAGATTTATGGGAGCTTTGCAGTGGGGTCGTGTTATTGTGTCGCCGTCCAGAGGACCGCCCGGTGAAGTAAATGTGTATTTTTGCGCGGTGACTTGTGTGTTTTTTAAGAGGCGGCCCACGCTGGCTAAGCAAACGGCGTGGAGGGGAAGTGTGGAACAAACCGGTCAGCTCTTCTTCCTGTCAG
>JAOXYL010000052.1:4458925-4470892 GCA_028564955.1 Terapon puta
AGGAGCAGCCGATCACATGACCTAATGTATTACCACTTGGAACTACTAACCAAAATAAACCCTCAGTAGATGTACAATAAGACATTTACACTATTATTAGTGATTTTTTTACATTTCTGTTAGTTCAATTTCCCTTTTTATCCTTATTTATTGGCTTTTTAAAATATATTATTGATGCATGTCAGGGATTTTCCTGTTTCTATACATTAATTCACTATTTTTCATGTCATGTACTAACCTACCCGAGATAACGAAGGATGAACTTTCATTTCCAGCGTTTGTGAAGGTAAAGACTATATTCATAAACTTGGATCAGTAACCTCAGCGTTGCTTTGTTTTCATACCTTATTGCTGATTTATCCGAACAAACAAACCTCCTCTTTTTAATGTCGCGGCTCTCGGCTCATTTAAGCTGCTTCCTCTCGTGTTTGCTCTGCAGGTTTCGATCTGCCCACATCAGCGGCAGCAGCGTCTTTGGCATCAGCCTCTTTGTAGACTCTTTGACCTCCGACCTCCCAGCCGCTCACTCCCTCGCGCTGCATTCCAGCAGCGAATGTCAGAATGTGACGCTGAGCCAGAAACACACACACACACACACACACACACACACACACACACACACACAGCCAGTCCTGATTCATAACCACATCCAGAAATAATTAAATTGAGACAGGCGTGTCAGTCTTGCACCTGAGAGTCAAACATCTACCTCGAACTCCTGCAGCCTGCACCTACGCAAGAACCGAGCCATCATTTACAACAGCGTGCAATACATGAGGGAGGGGGGCGAAGTTTACAGCTGCTGGGGGGGGGGGCAGTTTGATCTCAACTTTGATCAAGAGGGCCGGGACAGAAACTCACATATGTACGTAAAAGAGATTATTTTTTATTTCTTTGAATAGATTTGAGATGCTTTTTCAGTTCGCAGACAAACATCCAGGATCTTCATGAGAAAGATTAATATTAAAGTGTCAATACAACATCTGATAATAGTATAAAAACACAGTGAGATGAAAAAATACGTCTCCCAACATCTTTAAGAAGGCAGATGCGAGCTGTTTCTCATTTTCTTTAACCTATACACGAGTAGAAATAAAAAAAATAAATGTTAGCAATATTAGAGGGAAGCGACAGATATCTGTAAAATGCTAATATGTCCTTGGTTTCAACATTTCTGACATATTTTCCCCCCATTTTTAGTGAGAATTTGAATAGTAATTGTATTATTACACTTGTTTTCAGCTCTTATCATGTTTAATATTCAGCACTGTTTAGTGAAAATGCTGCGTACATGGTGCTGAAAGGTGAAAGGTGCTAATTGTTCCACATCATGATGAAACCACCTGCAAAAGTGCACACGTGCATAAATGGGCAGCAGTATTAAGTATCCCAGTATGTTTTTTAAAAAATGTTGTCGCTCTTGTGTTTTTTGTCAGCTGAAATGAAATGACCTGCACATACTGTAGATGTGATTAAACAGTCTGTCCTGAGCGCAGTTTGCAGCAGCTGGCTGGCAGTAAAGGGTTAACGAACGAGGGGCCCAGTCATGCCTGTGAGATACCATCCACCATGTGGACTCTGGCATCTCTATGGAAAACATTATAGCAAATATACAAAATAAAATGCATTTGCATTGCTGCCGTACATCCCAGTTTAAACAGCTTTTCACAATAAAATAATGTGAAAGATCCAATTTGACAAACTCTTAACGAGGCACTGCCATAAATATTTTGTCCAAAAGTCTAAAAACTAGACTTGAAATTTCTTGTTTTGAAAGGAGGCTATGAAAAATAAATAAATAATCGTCAATTATTCAACACCTTCTTTCAGGAGAGTTAGCAAATACAAAGACTGATGTCACAGCAAAGTTTAATCGCTATTAAAGGTGAAATTTAGACTAAAAATGACACAGTTTTAGCACCAACTAAGGGCGCTGTTTACAATATTAAATGACCTGCGAAGACAAAAAGATTTGCCATTAAAAACTAAACAAAAAAACATTACATCACCGAGGTTGGACCATACTGTGGGTGTGGTCAGTCTTGTTTGCCCCACCCAAGTGGAGCATTAGCGCCACCTAGCCTGCTGTTTATCTCGATGAACTAACTCATAATATTCACACAATAAAACACCATAAATCTGCATTTGGTGTAATCTGCTGTTTTTTTTCTAAGGATTTGGTGTAAATGTGTGTTATATTCAAATGGAAATCTAACTTTTTCTGAGCTTCACAGTTTTTTTTTTATCTTTTTCCTGTAAAGTCCCACATGAACATAATTAAATGTCTGGTTGATTAAATAACGAGGTAGCACAGGTTGAAAAGAGAAGCAGCGTGGAGATGTGGAGGGCTCGCTCTTTTGGCACCGGCTCTAACAGCAGAGCAGGGTACACGAGTGCCGGCTCTCGGGTCCAGTGGCTGAGGAGTGATGGGAGATAGGTGATCTGTTGGCACGACCGACCGGAGGCCTCGACCCGTCACTCAGTCAGCAGCTTTGTTTCCACCGCAGGGCCCAACACAGCTCACTGCTTTCATTTTCTGTCAATTACAGCGACGTTTCTTTGATTAGAAATAATAAAAACACTTTAAAAACTTCTGTTTGAGTCAGGCGGAGAGAGAGGTTTTGCCTAAGGATCATTTTCATAGTTATATTTCACCAACATCTGGGGCAAAACTGAAGAGAAAACAACAAACTAATTTAATTTACTGAACATTTTTCAAGTTTTCATGCAACTACTGATGAGTCTGGGTCATTTAAACTTGATGGTTATAAAGCTTTTGATGTTAGTGGTCAATAAATTTAGATTTATTTTATATGGTTACACTGCTTTAATGTCCAGGTGGGAGAGTCTTATTATTTATTATCATTTCGCATTCACTTGTTGGTCATTTGTCGTAGAAATGTTAACGAAAATCTAAAAGATTTACATTTAAACTTTCACATTTCATAGATTAAAACAAAAAAAAAACTCTTTCACAGCATCATTAAAGACGTTTGTGTACATTTATGCTTTTACGTTGAAAATAAAGATTAAAAACATAAAATGCCGATCCACTGAGGAAGTGAAGACTTTATGTCCCACAGTCCTGAAAATGTTTTCAGTGCTGTTTTTTCTCCATTTTGCTCCTGTGAAGCTCCACTTGTGGTGGAAAAGCGACTACTACAGAAAGAGTCTGTCACCGAGTCACCCGTCCACGTCTCCGAGCAGACAGCAGGCTATATTTAGCCTTTAATCACCTAACAAATTCACACTCAGCCCACAGCACAAATACCTCAGGCCCTCTTTATGTATTTCAGGAGTGTGATGAATTTGTTTCTGGGAGGCCCGACCGCTGGCTCATGGAAACATGTTGGTTTGTTTGACAGAGACTTTTTCGGTGGCAGGCTGCTGAACGTCTGACTGCATTTTTTAAAGATCACATCATGAAACCAGGTATAAAAAATAAGAAACAAAGTTAACTATAAATGGGAATGTTGGAACTTCCTAAATCACCCCAGAGAAAGACAAAACCAAACTTTCTGAGAAAATAATACTATGATTTTGTATTTTTAAAGAGAAGCTGAGGATTTTATTTATATAGAAATAAAATTCAAAATGTGTTTTGTTGTTTTTTTCATGAAGTTCTGGGAGGATTTGCTCTTGTTCTTGCACTTGTTCACACATACAGTAACTACACAGAGAGAAAAGTGGCAAAAATGTGCATAATGTGCAAGAAATAATGATTAGAAATGAATAAATATTCAGGTCACAGACCAGTTATGAAATGTACCATCATGTACGTACCATCATAGTGTGAGTAATTACAGAAATGCTGATTTAGGACTCAGTGTTGTACTTTTTTTTCAAGGGAAGAGAGGTTAAAAATGAAAAAAAATACAAGAAAAAAAAGGCAAACATCTCTTTTCTTCCATATTTAAATGGTATAAATGTCAGCAGAGGATTGTAGCTTCTGATCTGTGATTTCTGATGGATTGGTCCTTAGTTTTTTGAAAATTTAACCACTTTTCTGGTGAAAAACAGTCAAAATACGGCTTGATGACTAAAATAAATATGAATGACCTTTTAAAAATGAATTATTTTTCATTTGTGTCATTAAAGATAAAGATAAACTCAGGTTGAATAAAGAGCATATAAAGGTAAAGCTGCTGTATATTAACAGTAACAGTAACAGTGACTTCAATAATCTCAGCAGCTGATAAAATAAATTATATTATTATTTACTGTCATGAAAACGTTCCCATCCATGACAGATTTTAAAAAGAGGCCTTTTGAGACGTGGTTGTTGCTGCTATAAATGATGTAATGTTGCAGCGTGCGGTCATGTGGGGGGGGGGCTTGTTTTGACTGCCTGTCCGTAAAAAAGAGGGAGGGGCCGCAGAGGGAGCGTTGTGAGAGGATAATGTGTGTGTGTGTGTGTGTGTGTGTGTGTGTGTATGAGGGGGGGGTCAGCTCTGCGGGGACACCTACAGGTCAGGGGGGGTATGGAGGCGCTCGACTTCACCTGAGGGCTTAATGAGAGCAGGAGCACACCCATCATCACTAGATCAAAATGATCGAATTAACAAAATGTCTCATGAAAGTGCAGATAAATATTTACAGGAAAAAAAAGGTGAAGCTGCACCTCTTGATTTTGACCTAATGTGACCCCTCATATTTAAAGTGTACGTTTTGAATTGATTGTTCTTAAATGTACTGAAAAGTGCCATACAAATAAAGTTATTACTATCATGAATTTATGCATGTTTTGAGCTGGAAGAGCTTTACTAACATTAATTTGCAAGGACACTGTCGTCCTCTGATTGGTGGATTTCTCAGTGATAATATTCCAGAAACTCACATTATAAAGTTACTTACTAAAGTGAATATAAAGTCAGAGCAGCTGACCAACAGTTTGCAGACTTTCTGACTCCTTTTCATGATCGTTGCTTTAAAAAAACCTTTCTTTTTTGAATGAATGCTCACTGTAGCTCATTTTACCCAACATGCATTGCATTTTTTTTTTCAATTCATCCTTACGAAGAGCACGTCGTCTTTCAGTTTTAGATCAATAAAGTTGCCTTTATTGGATGATTTCAGCCTGGCGGTGAGGAAATAATCTGTTTAAGAGGCCAAAGGTCACAACTCCAGTTCACATCGTCAACAAACTCACTTGGTCAGTTTTTTAGACGCAATCTGAAGAAGAGGAGCTGCTGTCGAAGATATGAGAGAGGCGGGTGTGATCCCGGCTTCAAAGGGGAACAGTGTGTGTGTGTGTGTGTGTGTATGTGTGTGTGTGTGTGTGTGTGTGTGTGTCAGACGGGCTGATGTGTCAGCCGGTGGGCGTTTTGGAAAAAGATGAGTTTGGTGACTCTGCTCTGAAGGGATCGCTGCACTCGCTGCTTCTCTACGGCTCACCAAATACGGTCAGGCCGTCCTAAATTTAACCTAATCCAAGCCCCCCCACTCCCCACCCGCCACCGGTCAGAGCCAAGGTTACACCGTTCAGAGTGTGTGTGTGTGTGTGTGTGCAGGGGGGAGGACACTTGTTGTCCATCAAGTGAAATCCAGATATCGTGACGCTCAGTTTGGAGCCTCCTGCAACTCTCAAGAAAGAAAAAAAAGGATCTTCTGACTTTTTTTTTGGTGCATTTCACAGCAGCATGAGAGAAATAAGTCAGCACAAAAAAGCATCCGAAAGTATAAAAGGAAGGAAAACTGGGGAGAATATTTGTGCTGCACTTTAACCCACATCCCAGCTGTCCCGGTTAAACTCTTCCCGTCCTTCAGCCGGTATGTTGAGGCACACAACCTGAGAAATGCAGTTGTCATCCATTCCTGCCCTCTTGTCCTCTGTGCAGCTGTACACTGCATCTACACACACACATCTAAACACACACACACACACACACACACACACACACACACACACACACACTGGCTCTTCGCTCCCAGTCGCTGTTGTTTTATCATTAAATGGCGACATTAGTTCATATCATGTGATTCGAAGAGGATTCATTGCACATTAGAGGCCCTAATCGCCACCTATAGTCTACCCCCCGGGCCTCGCCCACATGACCCTGCTGAGCACAGCTCTTCCTTTATGCCCCCTGAAAGAGCTGGGGATTGAGCCCAAACAAAAAAAAACCCCACGAGGGTGAAAAAATGTTTTTACACCCGCCCCGCTCCCTCGCAGGCCCGGCTGTGTGGGCGCTCAGGGCCGTTTTCGCTTTAGATCAATGGGACAAGTTACTGGAGTCTGGCCAACTCTGACAGATAGCACAGAAAGAAAAAAGCTTGCCTCTTCAAAAAATTGCGGTTTTGTCACCGTGTTTTGTACCTCCGCTCGTCCACCTCCCCCACCCACTAAAAAAAAAAAAAAGTGAGATGAAAAGTGAGATGAAATGGGGCAATGTTTTTTTTTTCTTTTCCTCTCCTAAAGTTGAGGGTTTTCATGCTTCTTCTGTGTGCAGGGTGAGATGGCGAGGCCCCGGGGGTGGTGGGGAGGAGGAGGTGGGGGTGTGCACGGGCTTATGGGAGGAGAGGGGGAGGCCGGCTCACGTCAGTCGGCTGCAGACTGACCTCCTGTCGGACGGAGGAAGCTGATGGGTGTCATGGTTTAACAACACGTCTGCAGGGAGCGATGGTGGCGCTGATAAACCGGGAGCTCACGGATACCCTGCCGGTCACTGAGGGGGTGGGAGGTGATGGGGGGGGGGTTCACAGCGAGGGTGTAGCGCCACCCATTGGGAGAGATGGGACAGTGCTCTTTTATTTTTACTCAGTTACTCCTATTAAACGTCTGAAATCATGATATTTTATCGTTTACAAAGTTTTAAAAGGGATTCTTCTGTGAATCAGATTATTGTTGCTGCTTCTTTTATTATAAACACACACACACACAGCGTTGTTTATTTAGACTCAAACATGAGCCGTCCTGCCGCCAGAAATAAACCATTCAAACACCAAATGTGTATTAATCCGCTGCTGAAACTAGTCCTTAACAAATGTACGATTACCTTCTGTCTGAGGAACATTTATTTAAAACCTGTTGGAGCAGCTGAAAATGATGCCAAGCCTTTTTAAAAATAGTGAACTGCATAGAGACAGAGGGCAAATTAAAGGAAAATACAACTTAAAGTGTTTTAGTTTGGTGCATCCAGAGCAGCTTTCCCTTCTCCAGGGATGAACATCATCCTTCCTACAGGTATTTCCTCATTTGGTCACTCGTCACTCCAAAGCGTCACAGCTCTTAAGTGGGGTTGAAATGTGGCAATTGTGAAGGCCCCGGCATCAGTCAGAGGTTAAAGTCGATCTCTCAGAACAACTCTTGATTGATTTGCAGATTTTTCCTTTAATTTGTCACTTGTCTGTATATGTGACCTAATTTTAAAGATTGACGTCCTCAGTAGGAAGCAGCTTTGAGCCGAGTGCTCCAGGCGAGGCGGAGCAATGGGAACACGCTGAGAGAAAAATGAACAATGATCTTTTCTTCCGATCTGTTCACGAGATTTGCAGAAAGCAATAAAAAGAAATATTGCGTAAGAAGAGAGCGACGTTATTTTCTGTCATTAAAACATTGCGATCATTGTGATAAATGTCTCTTGAAAACATGATTTTGTAGTCCTTTAATGCACAAAGGGTCATATCTTTGTAATTATTTATTTCTGGTGAATTAGAAAAGATTTGAGCGATATTTAAATGTTAACTCTGTTGTGGAGATCACTTTTCTCTGAGAACCCCCCCCCCCATCTGTCTCTGTGACGCAACACATCGTGGCCACTTTAACCTTTCCAACTCCACTTCCTGTCCCGTGACCCTGAGTTTCGCCCCCCCCCTCTCCAAACCAGCACCCCGGCCTTCATGTTGATCCCGGGGTGTCGACAGGCCACGCCCCCTCCTGCCCCCCCACCCAAGATAACACTCCCCTCCTCGGTGTCATATCCGCCCTGACACCTTGTTAAAAAAAAAAAAGGACATGATAGCGAGGAAGGTCAGAACACAGCGAAGAGGCCGCCGTGTGGAGCCAACGCTGACTCGCCGTGAAGAAAAATCACCTCTCTTCATAACACACAGACGTCAGGAATCACATATTTAACCCGTCATGTGTCACTTTAAGCCTCTTTTATGTCAATAAATGTGTTTGGGATGAACTTAAACCCGAGTGTGAGCTGGATCTCATCACACAACATCCGTGCAGACACAAAAATATTGTGGAAAGCCTGAAACCAGAAGTGTGTTTTTTAAAGCAGCAGATTAAGACCCAAGGAGAAGTTTGACAAATTAACATGTCCTGTTCAGGTGTCTACATATTTTGTTTGCTTTGTTTAAACATGTTTTCTTATTTTTAACTCCCATTTCTTTACTGTTTTTTGCAGCGTCAGTCCTCTGCACAGGCCTGGACCTTTAAAGGGCCAGTTCACCATAATCAGACATTTCTCCTCTTTGCAGAAATCTCATTTTACAGAGGCCGTTTCTGATTTATGGCTTTCTGGTATCAAATGAAACACTGTCCTCTTTACCCAGAATAATCTACACATCTCACCATCAGCAGTTTTAATTGAAGAGGAGATCAAATTAAGCTTTTTTTTTTTTTTTTTTTTAATACTGCAAGAAGACTCTACCCGTCTCCATTTTATCAAGTTACCAAGTTTACAGCTAATCTCAAAATATGACCAAATACAAACTGGCCCTTTAATTCAACTAAAAGTGAATAAAACCACATAATTGAGGAGTCTGGTTAGAAAATGAAATCATTTATTTAACACGACCGGATCAGCAGATCAGCCCACACACATAGCATCAGACTCAAGTCACAATCACTCACTTTCAGTATATACAGATAGGCACATTCACATTCGGCGTTAAAGCCGGCCACAGCATCGGCTGCAGGCCGCTGCCTCGGAGTCCAGTAGGAAAATCAGCCGGGTTAACGAGGGTCCTCTGATCCAGGGTCAGTTTTGTTAACTTCCGCAGTCAAGTTTGAAGGTTTGGATTTTTTTTTATTTTTCGGGGACGCTGATCTGGGGTCAGCGCCGTCCCTCTAAAACCTTTGTTCCTGAAATGTTACGCTGCAGTTTCAGACCGTTGAATGCACAAAATAACAGGAACACCTGCTCTCTGGATGAAATAAAAGTCTGGAAGTGTAAATCCACTTCAGTCGGGAGGAGCAGCGAAGACTTGTGGGAAATGTTCGCGGCGGGTCAGACTCAACATCTGGATGGTGTTCCTTATATTCTGGACATCGGTTGTGGAAACGTACATTGGTTTGGTGTAAAAATTTAGCCAGCTTTACATCTCAGAGTCTCCCCATGTAAAACGAAAAACTCATAAGTGATCAAGGAAGAAGTGAAAAAAATCCACAGAACCTTCACTTGATTTTAACTTAATTCCTCAAAATTTAACAGAACAACCAAGATGCAAATTCAAATAACTCAAAAAAATGAAAGTAAAAAAGGGATTTTGACCACATAAATAATAAAAAAAAAAACAATGGATAGTGTAACTCAGAAAAAAAACATGGAGTTCATAAAAAAAAAAAAAAAGAACAAACATCAAATGTCCAACCAATTCATTACAATACAAGCTTGGCTTCGCAGCGGCAGCACTCGGAAACCGTTTGGAAGAAGAGAAGAGCTTTTAAGTGCTCCGTTTTCAAACTAAACCGTTAAGTTTAAAAGGAGATTAAGAATAACTGAGAAACGCCAGGAGGGTACGAACACGGGGACGAAAGCGTAAAAGGAAACGTTGAAAAATCAAGTCCGTCGAACTCTGAATAATCAGCGTCCTTCGTGTTTTGCAGCTTTCCCGCGTGATCACCCTTTAACGGACGAGAGAGGCGAGGGCGCGGGGCTGCAGCGGGTTTTTTTTTCAACGAAAGACGGCTGAAGAAGAGGAGGAAATGGCACCCATAAAAATCCCAACGTAAAGAGGACACAGTCGAACTAATAAAAAGAGAAATAAATAATCAGTCTGGTTTTAAAAAGGCTTCTCGGGAGGCGGGTTTTCAAGCTGGAGGTTTCTGTGGGCGTCTTTCTTTCCCTCGGACGACCGCCTCGTCTCGGAGATATTTACACTTCGAAAGCGGCCCAATCTGGGCTTAGTACGCAGGTAATGCTACATTGCATGGATGAAGGTTCCCCTAATGTCCTATTAAGAAACGCAGCATGTCGGTAGGTCGTCTTTACCCTCCTACTGCACCACAAGGAGTCGTCCTCGGGATCAGTCCCGACTCCTGTGGTGCAACGTTTTTTTTTTTTTTTTGTGTGTGTGTGTTTTTTTTTTTTTTGCCTGAGAGCAGTACTGACAGAGGAAGAGCAGAGAGCAGCGGGATGACGGGAAGGAATGAAAGCAGCCCAGTTAATGAGAGATGTGACGCGTGATGTCGCCCTGACTGACGGGAAGGTTTTACACTTCACCCGGGACGTGTTGGAAGAAGAGAAATTCCATCTTTATGCCGTGGAAAAAAGAAAAGAAAAAGTGAAATGGAGGGACTCTAAGTGGAAAAAAATCTACTGTGCACTTATTGGATTTTGACTGTCATCACTAGAAAAAAGCATCACTTAAAATACTGACAGTCACCTTCAAGGCCACACACACACAAACAGCTGATTTAACTTATTTTACCAGACTGTGCAGGCCCAAAAACTTGTGATAATGTACTAAACGTGGGGACTAAACTGGTTAAAATAATAACTCCGAGTGCAGCCGCCTCGTCAAAGGTGAATCCACCAGAGCCGGCTGGAGGTCGCACCGAAACGGGAGGCGCCTGCTTGGAGAAGTCGACGAAAGTGGGAGAAAAACTCACGAGAGAAGATCGGACCCTGCTCTGCTCTCATTTCTACGTCCTCGCTCACTACATTTCCTCCCTTTTTTGTGCCACATTACATCAAACAACAGTGTGTGTGGGTGGGCGAGGCCTTCACGTCCTAAATCAACTAAACCAAACACGGAAAGTTTCACCTTCGCTTCCACCCGACTCTGGACTGAATCCACATCACTGTCACTGCAACAACGTTCGGTTAAGTTTTATTTAAAATAGAAATCTGAAATATTAAGAAGCTCTTATAGTAGTTGCTGATTTGGGAGCAGCGGTGGATCTTTCTACCGGCCGGGTTTTCTATGTTTTTGCATAAAAGATGAAATTTCAAATGACTTTCCAACTTTGCAGACTCGGCCTCCGTCTGTTCTGCCCCCCCCCCCTCCCTTTGTTTATTGGTTCGCTTTGTAAAAAATTAAGTTAATCGAAGCCGAGAGGAAAATAACTCCTCTAACGTCTCTTCGCCTCCCGCTGGCTGCTGACACTTTTATTAAAGCATGATTCTGTGTTGGTAAAATGACGTTTAAATACTTTTCACATTAGGTGCTCTTAATTGTCGGCGATGCACGACGGCGCATCGAGTCCTATGATAACTGTCGGTGTCCTCTACCTGATTTAACTTTTGATCGTAAGAACTTCCTGTCTTACTCCTCCGGTTAACAGGAGTCTGTGCTCGTCCTCCTCCGGGTGTACGGCTGCAGGGAAAAACTTTTTTTTTTTGTCCTCTAGCTTCACCACCTCCACCTCCTCCTCCTGAAGCAGCAAAAGCTCTTCACCTACACTTTCATCCTCCTCTACCGTCTCCGCTTCCCCTCGCCAGGAGGAGACAAGCGAGTCGGCGAGGAGGACCGGACGATGAGACGAGGGAGGAGCGAGCGCGCTACTATCTCTCCTCCCGCCTCCGCCTCCTCCTCCTCCGCTGACCGTTCGGGCTCTGCTGACGCGAGTCCGAGAGAGCGCTACTCTCCCCCGGCCGCTTTGCCGGCGTCCTCCTCGTCCTCCTCCGGGAGCCGTTTGTCTGTGTAAACGTCCCTGACGAGGAGGACTCTGGTGAGGAGGCTCTCCAGGATCCGTCGCTCCAGCGGCGTGGAGCTGAACCAGAGCGGGTCGCCGGGACCGCACGCCGGGTCCGGCTGAACGTAGAAGACGTCCAGACGCTCCCGCAACAACGC
>JAOXYL010000052.1:4509344-4521267 GCA_028564955.1 Terapon puta
ACTGTCAAATGTCTGTCGGTCAAAATGTAAAAGGGACATAATTTTTTCATTCTTCAACTTTAAGAAAAAGAAAGAAAGAACCCCACCTCCCCCAGTTTATGAGGGTGGTACCTAATTTCCCCTCTGGATAAATAAAGTATTTTGATTCAGATTTATAGTCATGACAGACAGCATATAAAATATCTCAGGATCATGTGATGAAAGCAAATAATAAACACAATAAGGCAATCTGATCTTGGCAAGTGGATATAACTGTCAGAAACATCCAGATAATAAAAGCTTTAAATGAAGTAATAAAAATGTCAATGCTGTGTATATTACCTCAAACTGGAGTACATAAAACATGATAAAGTACTAAAATGTTCTACACAGTTGCTGTATAGTGATACAAAAATACAACCAAACGTTACGGCAGCTCGTTAACACACATGGAAATAAAAGAAAAAGAAAAAAATGAATAAACATAATGAATATTTATCAATGTGGTTCTCAACAACAACAACAAAAAATTCATACTTAAGTGGGAGGTATACACACAGAGCTCCTAATTCTCTAACATCAGCAAGGAAGGTATGCCATTACTGCTGCAGGCTATCAGGGGCCATCTACAATATAGGCTACTGGCTAAAGCAGGACTATAGTACACTTGGGCCAGGCATTTGGGAATTATGTAAAGCAAGTCAACACACATCTATCATGTTGGAGGGACTGGCTGCAAAGATTTGCTGGTAGGTTTTCTATTTCCTTTTTTGATCATTAAAAGTCATAAAAATGCTACTGAAAACAGTACAGGCAGAAAGATAGATGTTGAAGTACGTTTTTTAAGTAAAGAAGAGTAAAAATCCCTCGAGGGAAATGTACAGTCACTGAGGCTACCTTTGCTCAGTGAAGGGTGGGGAATGCCCTGGTCAATCATGGCGACTGGGGCATCCCAAATGGTTTAGCCACGGCTTTCACCATTTCCACAAATACTGTGTTTTTGAAATTGTGAAAGCATGTTTGGGCGCCAGTCGCTGCCTGCCATTGCAAATTCTGTCAAAATGAGGTTCACATTTACTAAATGATCACACATCTAAAATTAGAACACTTTCTAGAGATAACCTGTGATGATCTGACAAATTTACAGTGTTACATATTTGATCGTTACATACGTATATGCAATCTAACCATATTAACCATAAACATTAACATCTGCTTTATTTGAGCCAAAGCTACAGTACAAACGTCCTCAGTTCCACCTATTTAGTGTAAATTCATGCAACAGTACACCAATAGCTTGGTCTGGCGGACTTGATTTTGAATACTAAGGAACTTTTTAAAAAGTGTGACTAAAAGAATGGCAGGGCAGTTTGTAATTGTCAAGATCTGTGTGGCTACTAAAACCAAGGTTCACTGACAGTACATTTTACAACAATTCATGTCTGCTGAATTTTTTGTAGCCCCGTATAATTTGAGGTTAGAGACACAGCCCTCACACACACCTCTAAAATCTCACTTATTGATACAAATATTTACAGGGACAGATAAACAGGACCATCCCACTCAATGTTTGGATTATGAGTCTCTGGTTCTTGTCCTCCACTTTGTTTGGAGGCCACCACATGCCCTCTTCTTTTAAGCGACTGGATTGAGTTATGTACAAAATATTTAACTTCCCTCCATGTTCTGCTGTTTAAGGCAGGTTCCGCAGCTAAACATGCATCACAATCCTTTTTGCCTGGCACTTTGACCAGTTTACAGAAGTCCCCAAGCTGACGCCTCACGGCAGCCTGTTCCTCCTCACTCCACAACCTCTTGTTTCTCTTTTGAGGCTTGACAGTCGGAGTGCCTTGTTTTCCTGCAGCGGACATACTTTCCTGTACAACTGAGGTTCTGTCGGGAACACTGGGTCTATGAATTGTTGGGACAACCTGTGCCGTTGTGGGGCCCCTGGGTGGAGGACTTGTGGGATATGCTGGTGGACCTGAATGGTTCAGAGGTGTGAATGAAGAAACAATAGGCCTACTTCTGTCATTTATTGTTGAGAATGCAGGGTCCATTGGTGAACTCGGAGCATTCAATGAAGTGAACGTAGGAACCATTGAAGTGCTTGGAGCATTAAGGGCGCTAAAACTGGGAATCATTGGTGAACTTGTAGCGTCCTGTGGTGTATACACAGATGATGGTGCCATACTCGTGGCATTTTGTGTAAAGGAAGCAGACATTGGCATGATTATGTTGTTCTCTGATGTGTAAGCAGGAGACATTAGTGCATTTGTTGTGTTGTGTGGAGTAAAAGTAGGAACCACCTGCGTATCTGTAGCATTCAGTGGTGTAAAAGTAGAAATCAATGGTTGACTTGTATGGACCATATTTGCACTCGTAGAACATAAAGATGCATAACTTGAAGTAATTTCTTGAGGGAACGCTGTTGATTCTCTCAAGTTGGTTGGCGATCCCATTGCCAAGCAACAATCTGAACTTTCTCTCAGGTGATCTGGATGCACTGTTGTCATATTACAGACTACGTTTGTGTCTTCTAAGTCTTTGTCTGTGGTTTGGACTCCAGCTTTTGGACTCTCATTTACATCCCCTACCGACTTGTGCTGGAAATTTCTCCTCCGTATTGTCTGTAGTGTGTTGTGTACATAGTTTTTTACATCGGTCCACGATCTTCCACTAAGATCTGGTTCAGCAGCTATGCAAGCATTGCACTCCTTTTTGCCAGGAACTTTCATTCCTGTGATAAATTCACTCAGGTAACGCTTCACTGCAGCCTGCTCCCTCTCATTCCAAGGTCGTCTCTTCAAAGCAGGTTTCTGTACAGTTCCTAAAAGATAAAGAATGTCAAGCACCATGATTATACAGGTCTAAATCTTCATCCAATGAAGAACGCAGTGGTCTTTAAATATAAAGTGATGATACACTGCTCACTATAGGGCTTAACAGTTAATTTGACCTTTTGACAAGCAGGATTTTGTTTTGTTATCAAGCTCTTCTGATAATTTCAAAAGCTCCAGAACATACAAATAATAATAAAATTATTAATTATAATAATAAAACAAAAAAACACATGTATGCAAAAGGATCCAAAGAAGAAAGAGGTACCCACCATCTCTCTGAGTGCTGACAGGACTTGATGGCAGTGTTCGGTCCATTTTGAGAAGTTGTTTACTCACTTCCTCCAGCTGCAATGCATTTTTTGAGAGCCTGTAACATTCCTCGCTGCTCGTTCCCACCAACTTGGCCACTTCATCCCATTCACTTTCACTGAGGCTCATTAGCTGCCAGCAGCTGGCAATTTGCTCTCTTAATGATGAGGACAAAAGTGCTTCTGGGTTTTTGACTCCACATTCCATCGCAGACCTTCTGAAACAATCCAATCCTCTGATGAAGGATGGACCTTCCGTCCGAGCAAACAGGTATGGGTTCGTTTTTGACACACCAGCTTGTTCTCGATTTTCAATGAGTAAGTCAATTGACAAAACCATCCCCTCTGTTAGCAGAACCAGCATGTTCCTTCCGTACTGACCCTCCAGTTCCAACCTGGTGAATCTGGAGCCAAGGTCCAGCTCCAATTTTGTACATTTCCTTATTTGGTCTGCAGAGGGCAGAAATGGTCCCCTACTCTTTTTGTGAGTGTACGTTTGCAAGAGCATTCTACCAATATTTCCTACCCTCCCTCTGTTAAACAAACACACGTCTGCTAGAGTGGCTTCGCTGAGCTTTTTCCATGTTGACAAACTAGGACTTTCTTTCAGCTCCTTTCTGGCTTCAACTTCTTCTCCTGTGATAAACTTGTGGAGTTTTATCAAATCTTCTGTCACAGTTGATTTATCTACCTCCACTTTCTTAACCTCTTGCTTTAAAGATAATGCAAGAGCTTTGCGAGAAAAACACTCTGTCCATTTTGTATCAAGAAGATGTATGAACTTTTTCACTTCACTTTCAGTTTCACTGTCCTCCGTCATACGACTTTCCCCAAATGCTATTTCTGCAGCTCGCTTCAGAGAGTAGCCAATCTTTGAGACGAGGGAAACTGTTTTAAACTTACTGGAACTGGGATCAAAACCACTTACTTTTTTGGCCCCTTCAACAGCTAACTGAAATCTGGATGGCAGACATATTTCATGCAAGTACTTCACACTTTTGTCAAGCTCATTTACAGCAACTACAAATCTACCAAGTTCCCTCATCTTTTGTGCAATATAAGCAAACTGAGACTTGTCATGATCATACTTAGCAGACAACGCATTGCCATATTTACAAATAAGTGGATCATTTCTGATGTGCCTTGAGATGTCATCTTGATGCATAATGTGGATAATCTCCTCACAACCCCCAGTTAAGAACTCTGACATTGGAAGCAGCCGGGAGGCAGCACTGTGGACAATGCTTTTATTTGTCCTTTCGGTGGGTTTCTGTTCTCCCTTTCTGGCCTTACATGACCGCTCATGTCTCCATAAATCAGTTTTGCGATAAAAAGCAAAACAGTGCTGGCAAGGCAGGAAGTCTCGAACAGATATACTGGGATTTTTCACCTGTTTTTTGGTCACAATTTCCCCTTCACCACTTTTGAGAACTTGGCAATTATGTTCATAATCTCCTTTATTGCGAATTTGGTCAAGCAAAGTCTGTCTTACTTTGGAACCTTTAGGAAAGTGTATTGCATGGGCGACATCTGTTTCCTCTGAATGTTTCCTTTCCAAGTGCTTAGCAAGTTGGGTAAAAGCCATTTTGCAATATAAACAGAAGTGCTTCTTGCAAACCTCTTTCTTCTCCTCATCAACTGTGCTAGGTGTTGTTTCATACACTTTCTTAGAGGTCCTTAAACTGGATCGTGTGGGTTGTTTATTCTCCATACTTTTCTTGCTGGGCCGTCCTCGAGTTTTAGCAAGTTCCTTTGTGCCTGACACAAAAAGAACGTGATCTGTACTATCTGAATGACCAGCCATTATATCCTCTGCCTCATCACTTGAGCCATTTGCTTCCTCAGGGGAACCCATTTGTTCTATTTTGTCACTGTCCACTGTCAGCATCCCCTCCGAATTTCTGGTTGGATTTGAATAATCAAAGATCAAACAAATTTTCCTTGATAAACCATCTGCTGTGCCGTCTGACATCTCGTCTTCCTGGGCTTGCTTCTGGTCTTCCTCTCCTCGACTTTCCTGCTCAGTAGCTGAATCACAAACAATGTTTTTGGATTCCGTTATATCCTTCCCACCTTTTTGGATGGTTTCAAGTTCCCTTACTGTCTCTTGCTCAGTGTTTGGACTGGCAGGGCAGCTTAGCATTTTTTCATCTTTTGGATCATCCAAATCGTGTGGGATATTCCCTCTTACTCTTGGAGTACCCTCTTCATTTCTTGCACTCTCAAGGTTAGAAGTCAACCTAAGATCATCACTCGAACTCCTCTCTTCAATCAAGCTCCTCTCTCCTTCAAATGACCTCGTCTCACCAATAGTACAAGCCTGTAAAAAAACAAGTATATGTAAGACTCAACGCCAAATCAGACCTCAAGAATTATTTGATCGAGTGAAATTAAAAACACACCCATTGGGAAATAAAAAAGCAAAAACAAAAGCTAAAATTTGCTTTGAATTTTGATTGTTAAATGGTGGTGATTAGTCAACTAACATTTTCTTTTGCTACCGCCTTTTTTAAAATCCTTTGCACATTTCTCAATTGCTGTTAGACGCATCAGCACCTTGGCAATGCCCCACAAGATCCAGGCTCATTCAAACAGAGGTCAATGTGATGGCCACACATCACGTTTCAGCCAAACATCCGTATCAAAAACCCCTTGACACCTCTCAAATCTCAGGTACAAAAACCACATGTGACCCATTAGAGAACAGTTAATGGCTTTATTGGATCAAGCAGCGTTTTGACATTGTAAATGTCTAACCAAGTATATGTAGTCATGGGGTGTTGGATGAAATGCTACATGCAGAGAACAGAGTATGTGCTGACACTAGACCTGCATTCATGACTTGCAATCAAAACAAATACTTAAGTTACTACTCATGACATGTACAAGAAATTTGGCCTTAGTGTTGCCATGTTTGCACAGTAAAATCTACAAAAGTGTGTATTTACTGTGGCCAGGACCAAGCCAGAGACAGATGCAAAGCATGGGAACACTTAAATGGTGTTCAGCCACTTATATAATATCATTAAATTTAGATATCTATGCTTTTAAATGTTTGATGGTAAAATAACTACGTGAAAGTTACTGGTGCATGCTGGTTTCATATGTTGCGCAAATGATCATGATGATGATGATACATGTTCTGAAAGCATATACAGTATGTACCTGCTTCAAAGGGCTCATCTTGTCCTATTACTTCATGTGTTCAGTGTCTTCTTCCCCTGGCTTTTTCACTGCAAGGAAAGACGACAACACAGTCTCTAATGTGCACACAACGACGAATATGTAATTGTAAATGAATAATATAAGTATAGTTTAAGTCCAACTTACCAATGTACAATTATATATAAAGTAAAGAAGGTATTTTGCACTAGTTTAACTAGTTTATGTTTTATGGAATAACCTAGCTTAACTAAACCTGCTAACAGCAGCAAGTCATTAAAGCAAATAGCATTTTCTGTAATCCAGTCAACTAAAAGAGCCATTAAGACACAATGGAACAATACAATTAAGAGTAAGCACAATGGCCACTTGAATCTCAGTATATTATATGTATAATTAAACTTAAAACCTAATGCTTACTGCTTTATAAAAAATAAACAAACTGAAGTGGAAATCAAATTAAGTGACTACATTTTTAAATATACACTATTTCATGACATTGCCTGACAAACATTGTAATTTTGTTTCCATAAAAAAAAACTAAACTAAAAAACAAAACTAAACAAATAAAAAAATCAAACTTGATAGTCACACTCTTACCTGGATTTGCTGCAGAAGCAAAAGGTCCTTTGGAGTCGTGAAAAACATCTTGAGGTTTTGAGTTATTAGTAGACATGAAACAGTTAAGTCTGTGGGTGAAGGTCTTGAAGAGAAAGGTTCCTTGTTGCACACTTTTGAAACACTGCTCTTATCTATAAGTGCTGTATAGGTTTATCAGGAAGTTCCTTTGAAAATGGTAAATGAAGTCATCTCTACCGCATCACGTAGCCCTGGTGAGCTATTTCCCAAATGTTTGCTGTTGAGAATTTTCTATTCCTGATGTATAACATTACAGCTTTAGAGGATTTCTTAAGATATTGTGAAGAGGTTCCTGGAGCACCATTGTTTAAGTCAAATGCTTTGCAAATATACCCAACTGTGTTGCCTCTCCCTCTGCAAAATTCAGTGTAATTTTCATGCAAAAACAGTTTAAAGGATGGGCGAGATTTCAACCTTAGGCCATTTTTGACAGACACAGAACTGTATCATACTGTTCACCCACAAATGCACTTTTTTTAAGGCTGGACAGCACAAACACTCCCACACACACACACACTGGGGACAACCAAGGTGCGAGCTGTAGAATTTGTAAAATGTGCTTCTGTCTTGGAATTCAAAGCTCAAGAGATAAAGCCAGCAGAAAAAATAAGATCGTTTGGGTGTAATATTTCATACATTTTACCAAAACAAAACATCTTGAAGGGCCAGGACATACCTCTTGGTCCAGATTGTAGTCCTCTTTGGAATTAAGTGCCAATTTTACTGCCATGTAATCTCCACTTTTCACAGCATCCCGCAACTCACCTGACAAGAACAAGTTAGAGCCCCATGAGCTTTAAATCTCACAATCAAACAAACTTTTCAAGAGAAAAAAAGAAATCATTTAACACTTGACTAAAAAAATATACAACCTACATATATGTTAAAATCTCTTTTGTCTCAATCAGTCATCAATCTATGCTAACCAAGCTAATGTCCAGTCAAGCTCATCCTATAAAACCACATGTAAAAGTTTTGCTCTAGGCTTTGTCAAAATTTGAAATTTAAAATGCTAACAATGTGTCTTTTTGACCATCTTTGACCAAGTCATCTCTTTAAAGCCTCTATATAACAGCAGTAATCAGTCAGAGGACAACCAACAGTCACTTCATTATCCAAGCGGTAAATGAAAGTACTCACTGGGTGATAACGGAGGACCTGACAGGATCTCATCCTCCCCGTTCAGATGTTTCTGGAAGTCGTCCAGAGTCATCCAGTCCAGGTTGAGGTCCATTCCTAGACTCAAAGTGGCTTGCCCCTTGTCTATGCATCACACAGTTCAGAAAGAGAGAATGATTTCAACAGTTGGCAGGCTTAAGCGTTGCATATTACAAATAAAATGACCTCTCTGTAAAACTTGCTCACGTTTCAAACCACAGTTAATCAAAAAAAACAAACTGACATCTCATTCACACTAAGGGAGTTGTATAATTTGATACGAGACAACAATCTTACATTTGGACGCAGAAAAAGATCGGCACATGCTCAGATATCAATCAGAAACCTACCAGATTTGTCAGCGCCCTCTTGTGGATCCTGGATGTCCTGATTGTCATCACATGCCATAAAGAGTCTGGGCTCGCTGTCCTCCCGTCGCTTCCTCCTGTCTTCTGTTGAAGCTCTCTTCTCCCAGCCGGTCCGCTGCACCTCCTCCGGCCTCTCCCTCCTCTCTCTGGGTTCCTCTGCAGGCCTCGACTTTGCTGCAGATTCCTCTCCTTCGCGCTCATCGCTGTCCAGAGTGAAGCCGTAACTCTGTCCCGGTCTGGAGGCTAAAGAGGAAACAGACGAGTCGTCACATTGGAGACTTGTTTGTAAGAGTCAAGATGTCAGAATAAAATAGATTGTTTCACACTACCGCTTTCTTGTGTAAGACTGGCAAAATAACTGATCATTATCAGAAATTCACAATAATGTGATCTTTGGAGATCTTTCCTATTATTTTTGTAAATAAAAAGCCATGTTGAGATATTGAAAACATTGAGTGTGAACCACTATTTTCTCTTGTGACTGACAAAAACATCAAACCCAAATTCATTTAACCTCTTTCTGCACTAACAGTTTTACATACCTCTCTTTAATGTAGCTTTTTATGTAAACATCACATGTAAATGTCACAAAACAGTTTATAAAACATCATTACAAGTCTGGATATAAATGACTGAATTTAATAGTTCACATAAAAGAACAACCTATCAGGCATATCAGGTGTCATATTAAGTCCTGGTTCCACATGTGAACAAAAAGACACCATCTTTGTTTTCGCTGGTTTTTCACGTTGATCTATGACCCGTGTTCTTACCTGAGGTCAGTTTGGGTTGATGTTGCAATGTAAATGTTCAGACTTAGAACATCAAACACAAAATATTTGTGTGTCATACATACCATCTGATTTGTTGGACTTCTCCGTCTTCTCGGTCTCTGATTTCTGAGCTGGAGAGTCTTTGCTTGACTTGGGGGTCTTCTCTGTCTTTCCTTGTACCTGATGTTGGAAAGAAAATTAAACACTTTGAATATTCTGGTGAGCAGGATTCATCTCTGACACAGGTTCCTCTGTGCTTCTGGCGAGCTGAAAAGGCCCAATATTATTTTACTGACTTTCTGGTGTGACTTTTTAATACAGCATATACATATTCTCACAGTCTATTGACTAAGGGTCCACATTTTAATATGAAGGTAGCGACAAGCCTCAACTGTGACTTGACAACTTGACAGGCTTTTGCTTGACATTACTGCTGATTTTTTATAAAGTTTTTCTCACAGCAGATTTAGACATTTTGCGATGTTTTTGTCAGGAGGCCTGAGACTTTGCATGGAAGGAATGCATATGATTGCATGTTTAAAACATGCTGATAAACCTCAAAGTCCAGGCCAGCGAGGATTAATGTTACATCTTATTAACAGCCGACTTTTAGCAACAGCAGTTTAAAAGAAAAGAAAGAAAAAGAGCCAATGAAATGTTCAGCAGGTCGGTTTTGTCTGTGAAAAAAGGATTATAAGTGAAGTGGTTCCTGAGGAGACGCTGGAGCAGCATCTTTGTTAGTTCTGTATCTGTAAATGACTGAATGTGCTTTTATCTGCTATCTGCTTCAAAACATTTTCTAAACAATAAAGATTACATTTGCAAAGTATAGAAAGCATGTTTGTGCATGATGCCTCCACTTAGTTATATGTGTTAGTAGAAGGCAAAATAGGAAAATGTCGCTCAGTTTCAACTACAATGGGTTTTTAACACTTTGTACCTTTGCGGGTTTGCTGCTGGTCTTCTCTGGGACGGGCTGATGCACCGGCTGCCTGCGGGGGGCGCGGTCTTTGGCCTCGCAGTTCAACAGGAACTTCTCAAACAGGTTTGTGGAGCCCGGGGCGCCCTTCGGTCCCAGCACCTCCTCTTTGGGCACCTCGTCCTCTTTGCCCTTGGTGCTGCTAGCTGCCGTGACAGAGGATGAGGAGGACGACGAGGATGTGGAGGAAGACGGGGCTTTGGGCGGCGCCGATGTGCTCTCCTGCCCTTTGCTCTTGGCTTTCTTGTGTAGTGTGGAGCTATCACTTGAGTCCGAGTGTGGGGCAGCCTCCTCCTTTCCTTTAGATGTGAGGCTCTTTAGTTTTTGGAGGCTGCTTTCTTTCTGGGTGACATCTGCCTTTTTGCTCTTTTTGTCATGGATGAGGTCCTTAATGCCTTGCAGCTTTACTTCCCACTTCCCCTTTTTTATTTTGGACTTGTCATCCAAACGTGCCTTTTCTCCCGACTTCCCAGCAGTCTCTGTCGATGCGGCATCGTCCATTTGGGACTCCGATGGCCCGTCGCTCAGGTCGTCTTCCAGAGGTGCAGCGGCCTCGTCTTCTGAGGTTTCCATCTTCCTTTCCTTCTTCCCTTTCTTTTTCTTCCCCTCCTCTACCTTTTCTTTCTTATGCTTTCCTCCCTCTTTTCCCCTTTCCTTCTTGTGTTTTTTGGAGGGAACAGGCTCATCGTCCTCCTCTTCAGAGTCGACCAGACGCTTTTTTGTTTCAGTCTTTTTGTCCTTGGGAGGAGACGGTGGTGTCGGGGGTCGCTCCTCTTCTTCATCGGTCTCTGGAGCAGGTAGAGGCCTGAACTCCTCCTTCCGTTTGTCTTTCTTCTTCTTCTTCTTCTCCTTCTGAGGCTGTTCCTCTTCCTCGCGGACCTTTGTCTTTTTCTTCTTCTTGGTGGGTGCTTCAGTCGGACGGTCTTTGTCGCTGTCACTCTCAGAGTCTGCATCGAACACGTCGCTCTTTGTAGGAAGCAGTTTCTACGCAGAAGAAGGAGACAAATAACGTCACATTTTAGGAAAACATACTGTGTTTTTGTCTTTCTGGATCACAGGTTTCCTGTAGATTTTTAGATCGACAGTAGGGCTATGGAACTGTTTTTCTATGGGTTGGTTATGTTTATCGCATGCTCTCGCATGAGGCTGGATTTGCACGCAGGCAAACCGTTTCAAGACAAACAAGCTCATAACGAGCATATTATGTATTTATGAGCACTTAAGACAGCATCTGGTTTAACAATTAATCTGACGGCACAATAGTGTATCTGTCTCATAAGAAAACAAAGGTGGCAACAACAAATACTGACATTTGTGGACTGGTTCACTTAAACTTCAGTGGAGTTTCAGCAGATGCTCAAAATTATTGTTATCTTAACTGTATTCCCAACACACTCATATAATATCTAACTCCTTCATATCCAAAGAGACATTGACTGTTGTAACAAGTAAGCGCTGTATCTGCACCAGTTTTGTTGTTTTGCTGAGTGCAGTATCAGTAGTACTGTGTTCACCTGACACAAGCTGTCACTAAGACTTACCACCGGCTTCTTTGCTTCTGCCTCTTTCTTGGCCTTCGCGTCAGCCATGGCCTTCTTAAAAGTTAAGAGGACCTCCCGACAGTCCTCCAGGTGGGCCTCGGGCTCCCAGGTGTCATCGTCAGAGCAGTAATTCTTCCATCGGACTCTGTAGAGCACTTCGCCCTGAAAACGGT
>JAOXYL010000052.1:4625310-4636712 GCA_028564955.1 Terapon puta
AAAAGAAATGACACTAAATAACTCTCTGCTCAGAGTCAGAGGTATGTGCACCCTTCACATTCAAACAACTGTAAAAATTTCACAGATGCTAAGGACGGGGTGGTGAGTAAAGAGTGTGTGCGTGTCGGTGGGTAAACAGCATGTCAGTCACTCATGTTTCCATAGCAACCCCAACACACACACACACACACATACACACACTATTGTCCCATCAGCAGCAGATTATCAGAAAGTCGGTGAGCTCTGCAGCGCATGAGCTCTTCCAGATTGTTTCCAGAGCGTTTGAGGAGATGGAGGACCAGATTGGGCTTTTGCTTTGCTTTGCTGCTGCAGTGTGTGAGCAGATGTGTGCATTTGTGTGTGCGTGTGTGTGTGTGTGTGTGTGTCTAAGCCATTCGTGAAGTAATTTGGTCATTAGTTCGGGCTATTATTATGGGTTTCTGGGGGCAACCTGGTGTAAAAAAAAACAAAAAAAACACACTGGCTATTTTCATCTGTGCTATTTGAAGTCCACACACACACACACACATACACACATATACTGTACACACACATACTGTACGGACGCACTGCAGTGTGTGAAAGCTGATATCCCTGCTGGTTGCGCTGGAGATTAAAAATAATACACCGACAGCCAAGTTTCTGCAGATTTTCTCCACGGGAAGCGGGGAAAGTTCACTACAAGCACAGGGATGGAAACGATGTACGGGGAGGGAGAGATGTGGACGGGCCGACGCAAACAAGACAGAAGCACGCTGGAGAAAGTGATTCATCAGTGAGCCTTTACGTGATCTGGCTCGGAGGATCTCAGGGATGGATTACAACAGGGGGGGAAAAAAAGAAGGGGAGCGGCGGATGATATATTTTATTGCCTGCAGGAAAATGTGGCAGGATGCAGCAGGAAAATGTTTTTTTTTTTTTTTTATAGCAGAGACGAGTTTAGGTCAGACGCTCTCAGACAGCACAGGTTTGGAAACTCCTAAACGTTTCCCCGTTGCTACACGAGAGATGCGCCGCAGACTGACTTCGCTCTTTGCCTCGTAAACAACACAAATTGGACGCGTTTTGCAATGCTTCCAAGTGGATCAGTTGTAAAAACCTCTGCGTGGAGATGAAGCAGCCGCAGTTGTTGGAAATATCTTGCCGACATTTTGTGTGTTTTCTGCGAAATCAATAAAGGTTTTTGTTACCATTACTTGGACAGGGTGCTGAATGTCTTTGGCTCTCAGATCTCCCCTTAAAAATCAGCAGCAAATGATGAGAGTAGCATTGTTCCAGTATTTACAAAGGTCAGTCGATGTTCGTGTCGGACTTTCTTTCCTCTCTGTCATCCACCTTTCGAACGTCAGAGGGTTTATTAGAGGGCAAAAATTCTGCAAACACCATGCGAGCCTTAAGCATCTACAAATTACAGTCTGCGCTCTCTGATATCATTTATGACTTCCTGTTTCGTGGCCGCCTCACGTCGGTGCGATGAAACCGAACGTCTGCCGCCGGGCGTTTGTTGTACCAGCTGAAACTTGGCCGGCAGACGCCCTCCGTGTTTCGATGTGACAGATAAGTCTGTCACATCTGTAAGAGCGGTGGCTGCTGATAGGAGCTCGTGCCTGATGGTTGGAGCCTGTTCTCGCAGATAAATCTTGTGGTTAACTGTTCTGCTGACAGGAAGGGTTTGGAGAGCGCCGATCGCTTTTTGCAAAGAGACGCGGCAAAAAGTTTCTGCAGGAGGGAATGAATAGGTAACAAAAGAAGGTTTTCCATGTTTGTTTTAATGCGGGGCGAGGTGTCTCCTCACCGCCATGTTGATCAAGTTTCGGCTTCGGTACGAGCAGTGAGCATCAACAGTCGTCCTCTTCTGCAAATTTGACTAATGACCTGATTTTAAAACAGATTATAAGCTGTATTTAAGTGGAGCAACAACTAAACTGACAAGCATCCGATTTTTTTTTCATTTTTGTTTTTTTTTCTTTCACTTTCTCTCTTATTGTCATAAAAAAAAGAGCTGCCGTCTGAAAATGAAACCGAATTTTATTTATTTCTGGGAACTATTACTTGAACAAGCATCTGTGTGCCAGGTCAACACTTTCCGATGAGAAAAATCATCTCATTGCTCTTGATGTGGCTCCTCTATCGAGTTTTCTTTTCTTTTTTTTTTGTTTTATTTCGGTCTCAACACCAACGCCTTATCTCCTCCCTTTGCGCAGCCAAGACGGTTTCATCGAAATGCAAAGACAATCAAATTGATAACCGCAGAATATTACAGTGTTAGATAAATTACAAGATGCATCACACATCGCAGAACTCATGCCCTCCTTTCGTGAAGTTCGAACCAGAAATCTATCTTTCTCAGCTGATAAAGGTTTTCACATGGCAGAGGCGAGAGAGGATCGCGGCTCTCTTTGTTGACTGAGAGATAAAGGTCAGAGATAAAGTCAGACAAAGATGGTGGTGGGGGGAGGGGGGGATAATAACAGAGAGGACGGCAAGTTCATCAGAGCTATTTTTAGTCGGGGGGCTCGTTATGCGATGCCGCTGCTTCTCCTCCACAGTAGCCAGGAGCTGTGCTATGGCAACACGGGCTTTAATGACCGGCGTGAAGGCTTACATTTGCCTCCGAGTGTGCGCGTAAGTGTGTGTGTAAGTGCGCCGCCCTTTGCCCCCCCTCAGCCCCCCCCCCACGGTGGCACGCTGCCAAGAAATAAACACAAGTGTCCATTAGTCTCCTCTGTGCGAGCGTCTTCAAAGAGTGGCACACAGGCCGTCTCTTTCTCTTTCGCTCTCCGTTCCTCAGATGGACGCACATTAGTCGCTTTCTGCGGCTTGTTTGGAAAGTTTACTGCCAGACCGACGAGTTGTTGTGACTCTGAGGTGGCGAAAGAGGTCAGCTGTGTTGAAAGTAGAAAAAACGGTGCAAACTTCGTGTTCTTGATCAAAAATCGAGGCACACTGATTTGTTACAGCATAAAAAAAATCTTTTGTACATGATTAAAAACAAGCCCAGTGCACTAACACCAACCTTTCATGGCAATAATCGATGCATTTCTTCTCTTTCTACTTGACTGAAATAACACAATAATGAGTGTTTTTTTTCATTTCCTGCTGCAAACACTCGCTTTCCTGGGAAAAATTCCTCTGGTGCAAAGGAAATGATGCATTTTACACCTCAGCTTCTTCTTTTTTTTTTTTGTCAGGCAAACAAAAGCAGAGGAACTGTGGGTATTTAGCATAAGCAGCGGTAAGCATCATGGTTGACTGAAAAAAGAGAAAATGACCGTACCCGCAAAACTCTTTTGAGTACATGCAAGAGACAAAAGAAACTTGTGAACATCTGTGTTGTTGTGATGCTCAGATCTGAATTAAAGATGGAGAATAACGGAGAGGAGAAACCCTTATGATAATTTTGGAAAGATCTACACACGTCTCAGGAGATTTAAATGAAATGAATGTGAATTAACATTAACACAACCATGACTTCCACCCCCTCTTCAGCCCCAACGATGACTTTTAGTCCACAGGAAATAGAGCCCAGTCATGTCTATCAGTCTGCCCCTCACTGAGCTGGGGAGTACAGTAAATCATGTGACTTCCTCCCACTGCCGTGTCCGTCACCGTGATGCATTTCCAGTCCAGCAGCTGAGGAAGTAAGAACGTCTCTCCACGCAGAGCACTAACATCATTTTACTAATACAACTGGGCGTCAAATACAAGAGCAGCTTCATGCAAAGCAAACAAAAAAACAGATACATGCATAAAGAGTCAGAAAATGATGTTTGTTCTCTTTTGTGTTTCGCTTTTATATTTGTTATATCGAATGCTATTGAAGCTCACGCAACCATTTTACAACTGTTTAAACTGAGAAGCAAAAAAAAAAAGCACCACGCTGGTCTGAACAGTTTGATTATTTGTCTTTTTAGCTTATCCCGCAAGCTTTTATACGTGCGAGTTTATGGTTTTCTGGGAGCGCCCAGCACAGTTTTCAGCGCTGATCTGAGGTAATTACAAAGACGTGAGAGAATTTGCCTCATGCAGCCGCTTCGGTGACGATCGCGGTGGTTTGCGGTCGGGGAGCTTTATTCTGGGACTGATTCCTTGAGACGTTGCGACTCTTCTCTGTGCGAGAGGCTCCACCTGTTGAATCCTCAGCACTAAGATCACATGTGATTCAGCCGCCTGCACACTGTGTCTGCACGTTTTGCACCCTGCTTTGTTGACATTCGTCTCACCTAATTTTGCTCTCTGAGCTCTCATTTGACTTTGAAAGGCGTTCAGAAGAAGCAGCTGCAGAATGGAAAGCAAGGCACTGATAGCTGTGTTTTAAAGTCACAGCCTGGCATTACTGGTGGATAAGGTTGTGTTTATATGGTTTGGAAAAGGTGGTTTTGTTGCATTACGTCCAATCCGCTTCGACTTGCTTTGACTTTGAAAAAAATCCCATGATGCTGCAGTTATCTTTCCCTGTAAAAAGTAGAAGATTCTTGCAAAATAGATAAATAAATGAATAAAAAAAATCACCTTCCTGGTCTCTAATTCGAGATGTTTCCCCAGAGTTGCACATCGGCGAAGGGGGAGGATGATGCACGACGTGAGAAACCACCACACGTCCGAACAAGCAGGCAGATGTTGGAACAGCAGGGTGGTTGTGTTTTCAGGGCGCCGGGCCAAAAGTTCCTGTTATCTCCGGTTGGCTCGCGGCCGCCGCTGCACGTTTCTCCGCCGCTTTGTTTTGACAGGCCGCATGACTGAATGTGCGGCAGAAAAGCCATTACGGCGCTCGAGACTCCACAGCGGCTCTGCGGGCGCGTTTTAAAAATAGCAACAGGCGTTCCCTGGAAGCAGAGAAGAGGTGGGGGGGGAGTGTGTTTCTGTTTCTGTGTGCGACTAACACATTTCTTGCGATTGTGAGTGTGCGAGTTGAGCATGTGATTATTGGGTTTGCGTCAGCGCGCTCGTTTGTGTGTGTGTTCTCGAAACGAAGGCGGGTTAATTGCGGCTGCAGAAAATGGAAAAAGAAAAGTTCAACATTGCAATTCTGGTCCAGATCCTGGTTTATTTCTGGCACCGTATGGCCAAGACGTGCCATCTACTCTCATTAAGGCGCACGCACGCACACACACACATTCGCATCCTTGCCTTTTAATAAAATCCAGACCGTGCCTTCCCTGTTGTTGCCGGGTTAGCGAAGCCGCAGTGGAACAGGATCCCGTCAAATTACAACTTTAGGGAGCCGCTCCCTCGACCTCGGCTCAGCTTCTCTCTTCCTGTTCTGTGCAAGCGGCCGTACAACCTCCAACCTCCATCCAGAGTCGGCGGCGCAAACTAATTGCTTATTTGCTGGTGTGGTATTCACGTGTCTGAACTGAAACATACTTCGGTCCATCTCCTGCAGCGGCAGAAGATAACTATCTATACATATTTACTCAAGTTCTGTACTTAACTGCACATTTTATGTACTTATACCTCATTCTATTCCTATTTTATGATGCTTTATACTTCTGTACATTCATAAAAATACAAACAAATTACTTTTCAGATCATATTTTACATCTAAACTCATCTAAGAGTTAAATAGTTTTTACAGTAAGAGTTTTAATGCAGCTCTTTTACTTTTGTTTTAGTATTTTTTGCACTTCCACCGCTGGCTGTCTGTTATACATCATGTCTCAGTCCGAAGTCTGACCTTTGACCTCTTGATTGTGGATCATCGTCCAGGAGAGGAGGCCCGTTCAGCTTTTGGGGCAGCACTGGAGAAAATTAAATGATCAGGCGACTGTAAAAGTTTCTCTATGATTCTCCTCTGATGATATTTTATTCGTAAGTTTAAAATGCGCTAATGGTCCTGACCTCTGGTGGAATGCAGACCTCGACCTCTTGACCTTTGACCCCTCGGCGGGCTGATAAGAGACGGCTGGCAGTGATAGCGGCTCACACACGCTGTGAATGTGGGCGCTGACTGACACACACGCACACACACACACACACAAACACTGGCAGATGGGCAGACGACCAGACTCTCCTTTCCGCACACACACACCTCCAGTTTGAGTGACGAATGGCTGACGTTGCTGACTGAAGCGTACATAAACACACTCACCTAAACGCTCCTGATCAGCTTTTGTTTCTGTCACGAATCCCCACAATGACTCTCTCTCTCTCTCTCTCTCTCTCTCTTCCTTTCTCCCTGCTGTTGTTTTTCATTCAAGTCAATATTGTTCTGTTGCCTTTTGACAGAGATGCTCAAAGAAATGATTTACTCTTTCGTAGAGAAAAATGTCCGGATGGATCATTGTCACAACAGTGGAATGACGCAACGTATCTCATGTTTCATGAAGCCTTTTCCATTTTCATTTCACAGGATGACTGAAGTTTATGATGTGTTTTCCAAGTCGCATGTTTATTCGGACGTAACCTTTTAAATTTACATTTTAAACAAAGTTAAAGAACAATGGAGTGATATTTATGCCCCAAATTTAATTGAGGAAAGATAAGAGAAAAGCAATCAATCACAGGAAAATTAGAAAGTTTGTTATTTAGACTTTAGGCCCCTCATCAGAATTTGAGATGGTCAGAAAGTTGACTTGAGATACTGCTAAAGATCGAATGGACTAGCTACAGCAATTTAACCTTAATCTAAAGATCTTATCAGTGACAATAAAAGAAGAGGACTCTGAAACTACTTTAAAAAAAAAACAACAAATGCTCAACGTTCTGCTCGCTCAGACTCGACCGGAGCAGACCGCCGTGATGACGAAGGAAGTGATGTTTTCTAACTGGCTTAATTCTTCGCTCCAACCTGTCAAGCTGTCAGGCGCCGTTGTTGCCAGGTCTGATGAGGTCAGGGGTTTAAAGCCCCCTCAGAGGGCTTAGCTGATGGGCCGGATATGAGCATATATCAAATGGCTTTGTCTGGTCAGTGACATTATTGGCTGTTAGCAGGGGGCCAGTTTGATTGACTGTGTGAACGATGATGAATCCTTAAATTATCCAGAATATTTGTATGATTGTAATATTTGCATAGAAAGATCCTCACATCTGAGCAACAGCAATCAACAAATCTTTAGCCTTTTTTACATATAAATAACAATTTATGACAACTGGATTAATTAAGCGTTAATTTATGCATCACTACTGAGCTGTTTCTAGTTTTAAAAAGTACTGAAGCAGCTCCAAACTCTCATTGTCTGGCAACATGTCACCATTCAAAGGTTTTAGTTAACCATCAGACGAGTTTCAAATATGTATGAACGAGCTCCCACACGACGCTTTTAACTCGCCAACTCCAAAAATTTTCGAGCAATCTTCTCTTCAAGCTGTCGGTGACATTTCGGGGCTGTCGAGGCTTTTGTGGGAAAACGTGACCGTTTCATACTTGGAAATCAAACTCTTTAAATTCACTGGCATCTTCTCTGCTCTCCTTCGCTGTAAATTGTGATCATTTTCCTTTCAGTGACCAATTTCTGGTCTCTGAGCGGTGAGATGATCCAATGCGACCACATTTGCTTTGTGGGAGAACGCCGCTCTGATGATTTAAAGACGACCTTTGTGTGGACCCGTCACAGCCGCTGCCCGGGGGAATTTTTCCTCCCCAGAGCTTTTCCTGATTGTACGTAAACTTTTGGGTGCTGACTTGACTGTTTTTCTGCTGTTTGGCTCGAAAAGTCCCAAAACATCGGCCAACAGAGTTAGAAAGTGCGCAAACATTCGCTGGCAGCGCGGCGATCTGCTATGATTACATCAACACGGTTACTCTGTGGATCTGTCAATGCAAACATTTTGTCAATCAAAAATTTAAGAATTTAACATCGACCGGCAGAAGAACCAGCTCTTGAACTCTGTATCTTGCTCGCCATTGCTGCACTTTTACAAACAACCAGTCAAAACCATTTTCTGAGGCTGAAACAAGAAGAAGAAAAGTTTTTTTTGCTCAGTTTGGAGGCATTTTATTGTTTTTTTTCTCTTTTTGGATAGTTTACAGAAGAGTAATGCTGCTGTTAATGGGTTGTGCAAACATTTATGGAGGTCAAACGTGACCGATTCCTGTTTGAAGGAAGATGATTAGAAGATGACCTTTGTTTGGAGACGGGACTTTTTGGCTGACGGGGTCGTGGAGGTCGTCCCGCGGGAGCGTGATCCTGCAGTTCCGGTATGGGCTGTCTAATGAAGTTTTGCTTTACAAAGACGATGCTTTTATTCATTGAAATTTTACAATAACATCAGGGAAAGACTGCAGTTATCTAGAGTTACAACTGATTGTTGCACGGTGCATTTTTCTCTGAACATATATAAAACAGTGCAGCATCATCTCATATGAACGAGCATCTGCAGGGACAATCTGAGGAAGGAGATTTTACATTAAAGGCCAATTGCTTTGTAGTCCTCAAAATGCTTGTTCCAACCCGCCTGGAGCACCAGGTTGGTTGGTCAGAGGTGCATGCCCCCCCTTTACTCACTCATTTCAGTATTTTTATTGGCTGTGAATACTAAGTCCCCTTTACCCTCCTTAGTCCAGTTCGCCCCTGAGGTGAGGTTTACTGCAACATGACAGGTAGTTTCAGGAAAGATCACACCTTGAACAGCTCGCTTATCAGAATATCGCTTACACCCTCGAGGTATTCAGAACAGGATAAAATCAGCTTTTGTTTAACAATAAGCATTTTTGGGGGAATGTGTAGGGGCGAGGTCATTAGGAGAGTCCAAGAAGTCCTTTTTCTTAATGATTAGCAAAGGTGACGCTTTATTTTCTGATATAAACAACATCTCACTTCCCTCCATCAAAGCTCACGTGCGATTGGTCGGTTCAGCCTCACGTGCCCACGGACAGACCCCCCCCGTCACGCTTCCACTTGGGGGTTTGGTTGAACCTGCTGCTGACACCCGCGTGACCCCCCGCCCCCCACACCACTGAAACCAAACAGTCCTCTGAGCCCCCGAGGAAACACTTAACCTGTCCCGCTGCATCCTCAAAATGACTGTTGTTTTGTCCAAGCACACACACACACACACACACACACACACACATGAATCTCACATGCACACAAGTGTTTTGATTTAGGCACCAGACCAAGAAATAAGTTTCAAGAAAGTAAAAAAATCAAACAGAATTATTGTTGTTTTTATTACAAGTCGCGTATGTGGCACGAAACATCACACAATGATCTACACACAAAATGATGTGTGGCAAAACTATAGAAGAAGAAAACACGTAAACATTTAGAATACCATTAAAATAAGAAAAACACCGTGAAACATCTGAGCTCTGTGTCGTGGATCTTTGTTTGGATTTCCCTGTTGTGTGCATTTCTGCAAGTGTGTAACGTGATATACACACAAAAAGTAAACCGTCCATATGTGACGGCCTCAAAAACAACAACAACGACCATGAGACGCAAACACGCACGTCCTTCGCTCTGTAGGGAGACTGTGCTAATCTGATTAGCGGGGTTAGAGGGTCTGCAAGGTGGAGGAGGGGTGTGTGTGTGCGTGTGTGTTAGTGTGTGTGTGTGTGTGCGTGCCCAACAGGAGAGCAGATGCAACAGGCCAACAGCAAGGCTCAGACCGTCTGTTTCTCTGACTTCTGTCCCAGCATTTCACCGTCTGACTGACTGACTGACTGTCTGCTTGTCTGTCTCACTGTTTGTCTGTAAAAAAAAACAAAAAAACACCTCACCTCTTATGTGACATCTTAACAATGGGTGTCTGATTTGAAGCATCTCCCAGCACAGTGGAGGTGAAAAGCGTTTCCTCCGCCGTATTTTCCACCAAACAAATAGTCCCTTTGAAAACTCTTGAGGTTTGTGGACACACACAAGCAAATACCAGTGAGTCAATGTAAGTGTTTTCTAAGAAAGCGTGCAAACTGATTGTTTGATTCGAGCGGTGTCGTCGGCTTAGACTCTGCTATTTCATACTTTTTTTTTTTTTTCCAGAGCAATACTGCATGTGGCGACAATAAGTGACAGTTAGTTTAGTTTGAGTGGACGAGTGTAGTTAAAGTTATTAAGGACACACACCCCTCTGATAAAAGTTTGCAGGTCTTATTCTCTTACTTCTCCACAACATATGAGAAAAAAGCACTTCCTGTATTTTGTGAAAATGTTGGCAGAAATTACGCTTCCTCCAAAACATGTTTTCATCGGTTTGTGTTTAGTCGGAAACACATTTGCTTGTTCAGCTTTTTTTTTTTTTTTAAAGAAAAGACAAAAAAGAAACAACCCAGTTAATTACAGAAACAAAAGCAAAAAAAAAAGTCTAAAATGAGGGGATGACAGATTATGTAAGCCGTCCAACAAACCAGCCGCTTTTCTGTCACAACTTGTAATTAACAAGCCCTGGTTGCAATTTAGCAGGTCGAGCGTGAACAAAATCAAATGAAACTTTCCCAGTTTGGCTCCAGTCAAAGAAAACAGACAGAGGGTTTGTATACGTCTTTACGACGCTCAGGACATTATCAGGTTCGAAGAGGCCTCGATGGGGTGGAAAACCATCTCGTGGGGGGAAAACCCTGAACACATCGTGCCGCCCGAGCCCGGTCTGGTCACCGCTAACCCGCAATTTCCATCTGCAGCACAGCGTTGTCTGGACGTCCGCCCTCCCTCTCCTCCACCTGAGTCACTCCCTCTCACCGCAGGCTTTGTCTCCGTCTGCCTGCGTCCGTCTGTCTCCTCCGCACGTCTCCAGCGCCTGATCCGGCCCGAAATGTTTAGACGAAGCGAGGGAGACGGAGACGCGCTGGCTGTGGAGGAGAGCGAGGCCGAGAATTTCCGCCTTCCCTTTTCCGTATAAGTGACCCCGATGTTAGTCTCGGAGGCTTTAGGGGCTGGATCCAAAAATCCCCGGAGTGTAAACAGATGATGGACTCGGCATGTGGGGACGAAAAAACAGTGGAAACGAGAGCGAGTCTTCACTTTCTCGTTATTTGAAAGGGCATTAACGTAACTCTAAACTCTAAACGTTGGAGAGTCCGAGCGCTTTACCTTGCGCCCGGCGTGTCTAAGTGAATAATGACTGTTATCTCCGAGGTGAAGTACCAAAGACGTTTTAGAGGCACAGAAAAACCTCTTAGGAAAAATCCTGCGGGTACAAAACCTTTGACGTTGACCACATTTTAAATCCTGCCTCCCACAAACAATAAATATTGGTTTCTCTTACTGTAATGGTGACCCACATTTTTCCTGACCTTAATTCAGTAGTTTTAGTCATCGAAACTTACAAGAAATAATCAACACTGTATTGCATAATTTGGTGATAGATTTGCTTTTATTGGTAACTAATTAGTAAATGATGTTTCAGTGTTAGTTTAAAGGATTAAAGTTTGACCTGCGACTGTGCAGCATCATGGGAACTTTATTAAAACCGTGAAAAACTGTGTAAAAGTGTGTCAGACACAACAGTAATCAACACCTTCA
>JAOXYL010000052.1:4641915-4655341 GCA_028564955.1 Terapon puta
GTTTGTGCTCCTGCTAATGGAGTTTTAATGACAGGGCAACCCAAACCAACCCAGATCTGTTCACTGTGCAAACTCGGCTACAGATTAACATCAGAATCGATGCATGATGATTTGCAGAAACTGTGCAGCACGTACAGTCCTTCCCAGTGGCTTTTTAAAACTCTAATATCTTCAGCCCAGTGCGTCACTTTTTGGCACCTGACTGCACTTTTTGTGGTGTTTTTGTAAGTGTGTCAGCACGTCCCAGCCCCGGGCTCGTCGTTGGTGAAGTTTTGTCTCGTGAATCTTAAAACGTTGTTGCTGCAGCCCCCCCCTTTCTTTTACGCCACACTTTGGCCTGGTTGGGGAAGTTTTTGCTCAATGCTCTGCTTTAATAAGCTGTGAGAAATGAGCTGTCAGATGCTACAGAAAAAAACTGGAGCTCTGATTCATCGTCTGCTTTGCTGCTCTGCAAGGCTCCCTTCGCTCAGGAGCTGTTTTTGTGTGAGAGAGGTCATTTTGAGCCGTGCCTGACACGCACGACAGGCGTAACACGTATGTGCGCTGTGTGCGGTTACACTGACGAGTTAGCTGAAGCTGGTGTCACTGCACACAGGACATGTTTCCTATTTGGTGCCTGCAGAAAAGTCAGCATAATCTGAGACACCAGGACATTTTTTTTTCCTCCTCGAGAAGCCTCATTGTTGTTTCATCATGCTAAGTGGACTGTCTTCATGCCTCCTGTCACTCACCTCACACCTTTAACAACTTTGTGACCCTCTGATGTCGCCTTTTAGCCGCAGAGCTGCAGAAAATGCACGTGAAAAGGCAGAAGTCCGTCACTTTGTGTGCACTTGTGGGGCAAATTGCTGACTTTGCAGGCTCAACTGGGTCAGTTTCCTACGTGAAGCTAATGAAAGCCTTACCCCGAACTCAGCCGTGGTATTTTTTCGCAAACCATAAACCCAATTAAACGGACCCAAAACGGCATGCAATAGCTGTCAGGAAAGTTTTGCATTTTAAAAACAGTTCGTCTTTTTTTCTCTCTCCCCGAGCGCTCGGCCTAATGTCCCGTGATGCACATCATGTAATATTTCATCTGTGACTAACATGAGTCAAATTGTTCTTGTAAAGGGAGGGCAGTGTTACCCATAAGTCACCGCTTGTTTAATTTCTGTCCCTGCTTTTGACTTTTACCAGATTGAATGACTGTAGTGTATGTTTGGGATGGGGGGGTTTGCATGATGAGGGCTCACGTGGTTTCGGTATGTCGTAAATAGATTAAGTTTAATTGAAATAGCTGCGGTGGCCACAGGCATGCCTCTCATACTTCTGCGAGGGAGCCTACAATTACAATTTATCATGTTACAGTGAGAATATATGAGGGATTGTAAAACTTCTGCAACTGCAAGACGACATATTTCCCCACTTCAGACGCCCTCCTCGCCCCTCTGTCGCTTGCTTTTTCTTTTCGGATGCCATCTTTAATCATTTAACTCACTTCCTCTTTTCCTCCTTTCCCTCTTCGCTGCTGTCACTTCTCCTTTTCTCTCCCGTCCCTCTCTCTCTTTCACACACAGGCATGCATACACACCAGAGGTTTTTCTATTTCCTCATCTGTCTATTTCCTTTATTGACCGCCACGGCCACCAGCGCAGTGCTGACTTTGTGCTTTGCAACCATTTTGTTTCCCTCCTCTGTAAACATTAAATCCCATATGTCATGACATGCAAACCAAAAAAAAAACTGTGCAAACCATCAAAAAACTGTGCAAACCATCAAATCCAGCCTCTCCTTGTGCTGACCCATCTCCCCTCTCTCTCTCTGGCTTTGTAGAAGATGAAGACCTTGGCCCAGAGACGGCAGTCGGCTCCCTCGCTGGTCATCAGCAAAGCACTTACCAGATCGAGAAGCACGTCCAGGTATGAGCGAGCACACGTACGTCCTGCTTTCGCAATAAAGAGCTGCGGTCGGTGGCGTCGACATCGCCGCCGGCCTGCAGTTCCTCAGCGGAGCGACGATTCATGTCATGGACGGTGTTATCAGTGAGGCGGCTGCAGAAAGAGATCTTGACCCCTGGATGAGTTCACTTCATGGTTTCTGAGGAATTTATGTTCTTAGCATTTGCTCAAATATTTCTTCCAAGGTTCCCCTACCTGATAAGGAACACTATGTTAAAGGTTTAAAAGTTGTGACTAATGGCATTATTACTCTTGTATGGCACTAATTCGATCTTTATAAGAGTGCATAACGTCTGGAAAATATATAATTGCTAACAACTGATTGTTAAAAGAGGACTTTATTTTCAACTTTTCAACATTTGCAATGGTAAATGACTTGGTAAGATGAGCTCATTGCTCATTATTTAGTCTTTTTAGGTGACTTATCAACGTTTTTCATGCTGTTGTTCGCGCCTTTTTATGTCCGCTCACAAACTTTTCGTGTTTTTGACTTAATCCTCTCAGCCATTCATCCCCAGAAAGAGGGGGTGATAGCACAGAGATGAAAGTAGGGGAAAAAAAGAAGGCTGTGGGTTAAAATCAGTGAAGGGACAAATACAGATTACGAGATTTAAAGACAAAAAAAAGAAAAAAAAAAGCTTAAAACTTTACAGATGAGATACTCTCAGATAGTTCTCCCACGTCGCCTTAAATGTCTCCCAAACATCAGAGCTAAGAGGTCGACCTCCCCGACTCATTCATGGCTTAGAGGGGGTTTAAACGCTCACTTCTCCCAGAGCTATCAGGCTTTTCATCACCCTCGTATCGCAACAAATCCCTTCCTCCTCCTTTAACAGGGTCGGAAATAAGCCATTACAAACCCCTTGGGGAGGGTATTTATTTACTAGACTCTCATATATCTTTGCTGGTGCCAGCTTTTCTGGGATTTTTCTTTTTACTGAAAGTCAGAAAAACCAGCAGCTTTAAATAAAGAAATTGCCAAAGGGGAAGCGCTTCAGGATCCTTTAAGGCATCTCGTGGATTGAAAAAAAAAACTCGAAATCCTCCTCTAAGCTATTCCAGGCTTTAAAATGTAGGTTCTCATGCCATCGCAGTCTCTCCAATGAGGAAATGCCCGGGGATGAAACTCGTGGAGCGACTGTCTGACATGTTTATGACGTGTGTGTCCGAGCTCGTGGCGGCTTTTAAGTGTTTGCAGAGGCAGATCGGGCCGGGCCGAACTGTGAAACTGGACCATTTAGACCAGTGCTGAGGGAAACGATCCACACTGTTAAATGGGTCAATGCTCCTGGGCCATCGTCTGTGTGTGTGTGTGTGTGTGTGAGAGTGTATGTGTGTGTGAGTGAAAGCGAGACAGGCGGTTCACATATTCAGTTTGTTGGCTGGGAGGAAAAAAAAAGACAGGCGGATTGCTAAGTGAAAGTTAGTTTGTCTGACTAGTCTGAGGAGGCATGGAGCCAGGGCTCGACACTCTCAGCTGTCACCTTTAACCTCTGACCTCTCATCAGGAGGTGCAGGGGGCCGGTGGAAGTGGGGGGAGGGGGTCACCCGGGGTCAACACCCCCCAGTCAGCGGCGATGTGAGGTGTTCATTAATGTCCGGATGCGGATATGTTGCACGTGTGCAGAGATGTGAAATTATATCAGGTGACTCACAGTATGTAAAGGTGAAAGGTCATAGTTTTTTTTTCCCAACAGAAACATTTATTCCCATATTTCTATTATGAATTAATACATATTTGTAAAAAAAAACAATTTTGGATCTCCGTGCTTTGGTAACTGCTGTATAAAAAGCCTAAAACACACTGAAATCCCATTAATACAGTTTTACTAGAAACATCAGTTCTGCCAACAATACTTGGCAGTGGCTCGCTCATTATTGCATCACCGCTGTGACTCCTTATCCCAGTAAATCACTGCCTCGGGTGGTATTACAACACTAACTAACATGTTACGTGTATCAATTACTAAAACTGGGCAGCTTATCCAATTTTGAGCACAATACAAAATCTGTTTTTTGTGCCTCCCCTCCCCCCCTTTTTCGTTTTCCACCCCTTTCCCATTTCCAGTGAACTGCATCAGCTCCTGGTAGCTGTATTTAGAGGATGCCTGAAAAAAAATGCATACAAATGTGACAGTTTCATCTACATCACATCTTATCTATAAAGGAAAATCTCTCCTTTTCTCCGTCTGTCCTGCCGTTCCCATCAGGCCAAGAGGTGCTGAGAGCCTCTCTGGTCTTCAGCTCAGCCACTTACATCACCTCCACGCACACGTGCAGCTCATCCAGAAGTATAACCTCATCTTTCAGCCTGCAGGCGTACAGTGCAGAGTACAATGGGTCCCCAACTGGACTATAAGCAACCCCCCCCGCCTCCCCCATCCTCCTCAGGCAATGAAATCTATACCGCAGGGAGGAAGGTGGCTGCACCGTGAAGCATAAAAACACATGAACGTCCGTCACATCTGACCTCTCTAAAAGCTACGGCGTCACTGCAAAGTGACACACACACATTAAAAGGTCCCGACTGTACACTGGAAAGCACACGCGCATATTTCATTCACCTCTCTGTCCTTTTGTCCTGCACACTAATATACAGACACAAGTTTGTATTAATGCAGCTGTCAGGATATGACTGTATTTATTCAACCCTGTTTCTAATCTCCTGAAACCTGAGTCCTAACCTGCACCGAGCTTGCAGTTTTGGTGACGTCTGATTGATTTTTCTGGTGGTTTGAGGTCATTTGGACACACACACACACACACACAGGAACACACACTCACTCACACATCATGCAAAAGACATTTCCTGGTTTTAATAACGAGCTCTGCTAAGGACATCATGGCTGACGGCCGCCGGTCACTTCTCTTTTACCGACTAAAAGAAAAAGGAAGCGTTTTCAGTATTCTTACCTCATTCTGTGTGTGTGTATGTCCCCGCAAAAGTGTGTGTTTCTGACTCTATAGAGAGCTCTGTGTCAGCCAGGAGTGACATTATAGTTTGCCTATGGAAATGATCCGCTGCAGCCAGATGCAGAGTGGCATCTTTTCCATGAAAGAAGTTTGAGTTTCGTGAAATTGCCTCTGGATACTATCCAATAATCAGTCCTGCATTTTTTTTAGTAATGATGAATCCAATCATGAGTGTTATTTCGAATGCATTAATCACAGAGCTCACTTGAACCGAACCTTTTTAAGCCCTGTTGTAGTTTTCTGGCCTCCAGACTTTTCTCTTATAACTTAATTTATGGTAGGAACAGGTTGCAGATTATAGCTTAAGGAGTTCTGTAAGAAAAACAACCCATCAATGCACAAAATAAAACCATCTGCAAATAAGCTAAAATGACAAGCTCGTGTCAAATAATCAGCAATAAAATTAGGTTTACTTAAGTTAACCATGAATGAAGAAAGGGCCTCGGTTCATTCACTGAAAATATACAGCGCATTAATATAAATGCATTAAATTAGACATAGTTTGAGTGTAATTCAGACGTGTGTGGTGTCTTTACTGTCATGAACAAAAGCCCCGTCTGTGGGTGTCGGAGATGGTGCAGACTGGTGTGTGACGATGACGCGCACACTGAGCTGTCAATTGCCGTCTGTCTGGACGGCCTTTATCTGGGAGAACAAGGTCAAACTGCCACTTGATGCAACCTTCCCCCGCCCCTCATGCCGAAACACACACACACACACACGTATAAGTCCAGCGGGTGACACAAAAAACAGCCTCGTACACCCGCGCACACCCTTTCCCTTTCTTTTCTACAAATTCCTGTAAACACGCACTTTTACACACACACACACACACACACACGCCCGCAGTGAATCACTGTCACATCTCTGACTCTCCTCTCTCTAACTTTTTATCCCTGTCAGAGTTCACATGTTGCGTAAGGAACAAAGCAGCGAGCTGAAGGTTTCTTCTCGAGCCAGCAGCCTCCTGTTCATTCAGCTCTCGCTTCGCTCTGGATTGAAGCCATCGTACGAACTTAAAAAAGGGGCTGTTGGCCTTCGGGGCGGCTTTTGCTACCAGAGGCAAATCAGCTGCAAATAAATGATGATACGGATCATAAAGAAACACACACACACACACACACACAGAGGGGTTATGAATAAAGCTGAGCAGATGGACGGAGTTACATAAACTCGTGTCGTTGCTGCCCCGGGGCTCAGTCTGATGACATTTCGCTGTCGCACGACGACGATATGTAACACAGCTGGATAAGTGACGGCAGGAGAGATTTTGAAAAAAGGGGCTGAGAGAAGAAATTGGGATGTGTTTGTGTAAAAACGAAGAAAACAAGACAGAAAAGATAATAAGAGAGAGGAGAAGGAGAAAGTGGCAGCTGTTTGTCCAGCTGTTGTCCTCGAGGGTGTAAACATACAGGTGTGTGTGCGTGCATGTCGATCGTGGTTGTGCCTATGAGTAAGACTTTACTCATCTTCCTGTCTCAGCCTCCTTGATTTAAGGGCTCTTTCCTGCACAAACACAATGATTAAATGCCCGTCCGTAAAACTTGGGTCTTATTTTTGTTATTTGTAGCTCAACAACTTTGCAGCGTGACACCATTTTGAGTCTACTTCCAATCGGAGGTCAGAGGATAGTGAGCTCTCTTGGACAGATTTGTGATTTATGCCGATAAGATGCATCGACACCGCCGCTTAATTATTCATGCTGCGACATTAGTATGCCGCGTTGTGTGGCTCATTGTGCGCCGGCCCCTCATTGTGCTCCAACAAGTCAACAGTCCTCCCCCGACAAAGGTGGCCATGTATGCGCGGGCGGGCCGGGCGCTCAATTTATCACCATCACCTGATGTACAATGGAGCCATTAGCGGCGCATCCATCAGATTCAAAGGGCGGCGGGCTCGGCTGTCAATCCCACATTCAGGAGGGAGGGTCGTGTGGTGAATACGGAAGATGTTGTCTTTTTTTTTAGGGGCGGCAGCGAGACGTGAAAGGGGTCTTTGCGGGAAGGTTTGTCCGTTTGTGTCGGTGTGGTCTCAATGAGGACTGTGGAGGTTGTGCGGATAAACTCAGTGGGAATGTTTGAGACTTTTGCACCGTCATGGTGTTGATCCCTGTGTAACTTCATCAAGCAACCCTTTACTGCCATGTTAAGTCAAACCAAGTCAGTTTTTCTATAATATATAGTATAATAAATCACAATTTTGCATCAAGGGGCTTTAAAATCTGTACTTATAAACCCTCAGAATGGATAAGAAAAGACAGGGTTGATAAATTCAATAGATGCTGAGCTTTGGTGCCGAAGGAGTCACATGTAGAGGACGGAGAAGACTCATTGTGAGCTTTGAAAAAGGGCTAAAATATGGAGGCCTGTCACAGAGCGACGCCGTGCCAAAGAAGTCGACATCGATCTCCTTGATGAAGGAAGAAAGAAAGACGTGCCTCATTTGTGGAAGTTTAGGGGGGGCAGAGTTGTGCAAATGTTTTCAGGAATCATTTCACACTTTACCACATGGCAAGTATTTGCTTTTTTCCCCCCAAAGAACAATAGCTGATTGTTCTGCTGCAACTGTTGATTCTGTAATCATTATATTGCCTGACTGAAAAAATGGGCTGTCGTCTTCTTACCCCATCCCTCACTGTTTTTTTTTTTTTTACTCTTAGAAAGTTTCAGTTCGAGTTCCCAAATGTCGCTCTTGAAGGGCGACGTGTCCCGCCGAGCATCGCCGCTTAATTGGCTTTAATTGAATTCACTCGGGCTCCTTTGGATTTATTTTTGGATGACACACAAAGAGCGACACAAAGGGACGCACTCCAGCGTGGTCGCCTGCTCTTGGTTAATTAATTAATTACGTAACCAATCGCTTACGCAATGTAGCTGCGGCGTACGAGAGACCCCGAGCTCCTTTATCTTCGCAGAGAGGCTTGGACTGCGGCCGGGGGCTCTGCTGAAGGCCTCACCGACAGAAAGTGTTGAGAGAGGGAGCAAATAAAAAATCAGAAACTGTGTCGAGAAGTGGGTGTGTCCGTTCGTGAGAAAGCGTGTGTGTGTGTGTTTGTGTACATGAAAGAAAGGCAGAGATAGAAAATGTGCATGTGGGTGTGCGAGTGGATTTTTTTTTTTTTGGTCTTTTATCTGGTGGTGAAGGGTAAACAGGAAAGGATGGTGCTCTCAAACTATTTCCTCTTCCTCAAAAAAAAAAACACTTCCAAAAACTCCCCTGTTTTCATCTGTCCGTCCGATATTGACAGCAGGGAAGCAGATAGGAGAGAGAGATTTTTACTTAAAACAAACTTCTTAGATATTTCTCTCGCTATCGAGCAAGCAAACATTTTCAAACAGCTTTTAAAAACACGCTTTATCGAAGGGAGAAAGTGGGAAACAAAAGAGGCAGACAAGGAAGAAAACAAGACAGGTTTTTGGATGAACATTTCAAAATAAAATTCCCTGTTTTGCTCACACGTTCTAGTAAAAAAACTCCCGTTGATGCTGGCAGCTTGTTGGAGACTATTAAAGTTAACAGAGCCATCTTTGTGCAGCTCCAGAACATGCAAATATTAATGGGTGATCCGCAGCCAAGCGATCGGAGCGCAGGTCCAAGGTTTGTTTTACTGACGGTGGTCGATTGCGTGTGCGGTTGCATCTGCGAGGAGAAACCGATAAAGGGAAAGCGTGAAATTCTGAGTAAATATCCCTGTTTTTGGACTTTAATTAGGCTGCACAAGCTGTTTGGACGCTTGAGCCTTCGCACAGTCTTTTTCCAAGTTTGGTTCACCACAACATGGGCCTCCTGTTTTTTTTTGTTTTTTTTTAAGTGACTCGCTCGCCGCTGCATCGTTATTCCACGCTCTGGAGTTTGGAAAGCCCCCCTCAGTGTTAATACAGCGCAGTAAAACCGCTGGAATGAATAAAGCCGTATGCAAACCGCTCAAGGTTGTTCAGGTTTAACTCTGCCTCGTTAGATTCAGCTTCTTAAGTTTCGGCCTCTAATCGTTCCTCTGTGTTTACTGCAGTTTCGCTGGTTTCCTCGCACGGTGGTGGTTTTTTTGCGTAAATTACACCCCGCAGAGCTTTCAGACTCGATTGCGCTCTCAATCACAGAGCTCATCAAACGTCAATCTGATAAATATCGCTGACGGTCGGTAGCCCAGATGTCGGAGGAGCTGGGCTCTAAAAGAAACCGATGGGATCGTCGGCTCGAGTTCTTTCGACAGGCTTGAAAAAGTGAGCGAGAAAAGTCCACAGCGTTTGAAGCGTTTGAAGCGTCTCGCTCCGGTAGCCAAGAGGAGCTGGCAGAGATTGTACTCGGAGGTTTTCCTGACCTAAATATGTAAATGTGCAGGGAGTGACTGTAAAATGTGTAAAAATATGTTGAGTTTATGTTGTAATAGAGGGGAAACTTTGCTTTACTGGACTAAAAGAAGCAGTGGTAACAGTTTTTATTGCTGCCTCTCACTGTAAACTTACAAATGTGCGATTGTTCATGTTTCTCTGTGCAGATAACACTGAACTGACATGAATTTTAGCCCAGCAACATCCAGTTCTGTCGATCAGAAGCATGCACCCAAACACATCCAGCTCATTTCTTTGTCTCTGTGTCCCCGCCCCCCAGAGAAAGCTGCCTGACGCCGGTCAGCCCAGAGTCCTGTCACCTGGTCCAGGCCTTCCTGGCCGAGTGTCCCGGCCGCCTCTTCCTGGGTCACGCCCAGTCGCAGCTGAAGACGGGCCTGCAGACCCAGGAGAGGCACCTCTTCCTCTTCAACGACACGCTGCTCGTCGCCAAAGCCAAGTAAGTTTTCCTTCAGTGAAATGACAGAGGGGATGAAGGAGCGTGTGTTTATGCGGTCGTGTGAGCGAGAGGGAGACGGAAAATGGAGACGGTCAGACATAAACAGGAAAAAATAGAGAACAAATTTGAGAAACAACGAAGCAAAGTTTCATCTGATCCTCGTTCTTTCTGTAACACAGATAATAAAAAATAACCTGTAGAAGACGGAGTTAACTTCCCTCAACTCTCCATCCTTTATTCGTCAGTTTCTTTCACCCCCACCCCCCTTTTATTTTCTCCACAGTATATAATTATTTCTCAGCCAATTAAATCCATATGAAGCCTGGCTCAGATCAAAGCTGCGCTGGCCTGCCGTAGGCCTACAGCGTGGGGCTCCCCACCCACAAACTGCAGGCACAGCAACACACACACACACACACGTTCAAAAATAGAAACTTAAAGAGCACATTTACGTTTTTGAAGTCCACAAACACACACGTGCACGTGGTAAAGCACGCATATAAACACCCGGACATGTAGAGACGGAAACAGACTGCTGCTCTGTGTACTTACTGTACACACACACACACACACACACCTCGATACAGACACAGCAGGACCTTTGTGGTCATGTGCGAGTGGGCGGAGCTGACCCCTCCAACACAGAGAGTATCTGCTATAATTGGCTATTACACTGCGGCTGAATACACTGCGAGTTACAGGAATGTGTGTTGGTATGTGTGTGTTTTTTACAGAGAGAGGGTTAATTGATGTGTGTTTGTGTGCCTTTATATGTGTGCTATAGGAGCGAGAGTGTGTGTGTGTGTGTACGCCACGTGTGCATTTGGCGTTTTTCCCTCTATAATCACAGATGCAGCGGTGGATAAAAATACTTCTAGCGAGCGTGGCTGTCTTAAAGCGCTGAAAATAGTCAAACCTTTTTATAATTCTCATCTATATGAAGCGTTTCTTGAAGGATTGCCTTGTGTTGGAGGTTTGTGGAAATTAGAAAGCAGCAGAAGGGGATCATAGACTGTGCCATGTGGAACTCCTTATGAAGGATTTGCAATGATTTCTCCTAACTTTGTTGTTTAATTGATTAGCCGATGATTAATCTACAACAATTCTGACACTGATTAATCATTTAAGTCATCTTTAAAGCGTAAATATAAAATTCTTTACTGTTTTCATCTTCTCAAATGTGAGGAACGTCTCTTTTAAATTGTTATAAATGGACGGTTGTGGCATTTTTTTAAAAAGATTTCACAGAGTAACATGGTGAATCGATGGTAAAAATAACTGTCTGTTGGTGCCCGAGTCTAGTTTAACACACCTCTCTGCGTCTTCTGCAGGTCTCCCACTCACTTCAAGGTGAAGGCCCAAGTCCGAGTGTGTGAGATGTGGACGGCCAGCTGCATGGAGGAGGTGTGTGAGGGAAGCACCAACCCAGAGAAGAGCTTCGTGATGGGCTGGCCCACCTGCAACTGTGTGGCCACCTTCAGGTACACACACACACACACACACACACCGTGCAACATGAGCGAGTAAAGATGAGGAACGCCCGGAGGGTGAACTGTATTTTTATTTTGCAAGATTATCTAAATTTGATCAAACCTGAGTAATTCCGCGTAACGTAATTTCCTCTTATATAACCTCATTTTGTTCATCTGCTTGCGTTGCATAAATGCCAAACACACTAAAGATGTTTTTGAAATGGCAATGAGTCACTCCGGTGCACTTCTGAAAGAGTACACTGTGTTCTGAGGTGCAAATGCACAGCAAAGAGGGGAACTAAAAAAACTGAACACGCAACCGCAAAATCCCTAAACCCTTGAGCGCGAAGGCACTTCCCAGTCGTGAAAGCTCAAGAGCAGATAACATGCACAAACATGCAACACACACACACACAGATACACTCACATTTACGCGCTGTGCGTTTGTCCTCGTAGGTGCACCCACACTCACACTCACCCATTACACTTTCCATCATCAGGAATCCAGCCGTAGCTCTGGGCGAAGTCTGCGGTTTTAGCCGGCGGGAGTTATATAACAGAGCGAAAGAGACGGCGGCTTTTAACTGATTATGTTTTTACATCTCTCCTCACTTCACTTTTAGCTCCGAGGAGCACAAGGACAAGTGGTTGGCGCTCATCAAAAGGTAAATGTTTGCTAATGCCCACCCCTGATTTGTTTTTGCCATTTTAGTCATATTGTTCATATTGTAGATGTCACGTTAAATTTCCCTCACGGGGCAGGAAAGATTTGATTTGGCATGAATGAGAATCAAGTTTATATGATTGGACCCATTATGATTTATTTCGACACTGAGCTCTTCCCTTTGTGTTTCCCCTCCTTTGCTCAGTCGGATAACCGAGGGAAAAGAGAAGGACGATCCCAAGACCATCCCTCTGAAGATATTTGCAAAGGACATTGGAAATTGCGCCTATGTAAGAGCCTCTTCTTTCTTTCTTTCTTTCTTTCTTTCTGTCTTTCCTCTGTGATTTTCGTTGCTTCAGTCAGCACAAAACGAACATTGTTTGATGGACTCGTCCGTCCTTAAGCGGGTAATTAATGACATCGCTGGCCATTTATGTAACGCACAAACAACTGGGTATTTCCATAATGTTTCCGTGATGTTTCCACCAGGCCAAGACGCTCGCGGTCAGCAACACTGACAGCACCACTGACGTCATCCGCATGGCTCTGCTGCAGTTTGGCATATCGGTGAGTAACAAGAGGCCGCCGCTGATGCTCGGTATGAACAGTGACGGTGCTACGATATGATGCTGAAAAGAGGCTCAGGTGAGGCGGGGATTTTAAAAGAAGCCTCCACTGTGGCTTTTAGCATTAACTTCAGCATTTACTAGCAGGTAAACAGAGGCAAGATGTGGAAAAATAGCAGAATCTTTCATTTGTATCTCAAATAAATTAGTTAATTTTGTCCTTTCTTTGTTTCTCCAGGGTTGCGTTAAAGACCATCGGTTGTGGGTGAGCTCCAGTAAGGACGACCCTCCGTACCCTCTCATCGGTGAGCCTGCCTGTCTTCAACATTATTATTTAAAACACCATCAGAAGAAGACTTTTCTCTTTAGTCTATACATTATTATTTCACTTTAAAGGCTCTCGTTAAAAAGGTTCGTCACCTTCAGCAGTGTGGGATCAGATTTATGATGAGACTCAGACTGGAAGTGTACATACGTGAAAATAAGAGTGTGTGATTCTGGTGGTTCTTAAAAATGTACGTGTTTTTCAACAAAAAGAAAACCCTCCTCATGTCTCCCGCGATGAATATTTTGGAATACCCACAACTGTATACCAAAAACTCAGCTCAACATCTGGGAGCATTTCACATTCACAGTGGTGTTTCTGTGACTTTCTGCTACCATAATCTTTTGTTGTGCAGTTCACACCGAATTCCTGACATCCCAACTTCAGACTGCTGATTCATCCCTGCACGGCACCCTTTTTTTTTTCTTTGCCAGTCGTCATTTTTATCAGATTTTCTTCCTTATTTGCTTTGTCTGTACGTGGCACACCTGACCTCTGGTTTCTCATTCAGGCCACGAGTTTCCCTTCAGCATTAAGATGAGCCACATCAGGGACGGCGGCAGCGGCGGCGTCGGGCTGGGAGGAGGACCGGGGAGGGATCCCACGAGTCCCACGGACTGTCCAGGGGTCCTGCTGCTGGACCAGTGTCTCCCCCCGGACACCGTGCAGTGCCAGTTCATCCTCAAACCCAGCAAAGTCAC
>JAOXYL010000052.1:4699119-4710242 GCA_028564955.1 Terapon puta
GAGATGAAAGAGTGTAATGTGCACAGAGAGCAGAGCTTCTTTCTGCATGAATGGTGACCTGGAAGCTGTATCCGCTTGGGACTGACCCTCCGGTTTCACTGAATGAAGGGACACACACACACACACACACACACACACACACACACACACACACACACCCTGAGGGCTTATACATCCAGGTTTACGAGGTAGTGGGCTGCTAAACAGAGCAGACCTGTGTACTTTTGGAAAGCTCCGGATGCTTTCAGCTAAAACACACGCTAAATGTCACCCTAAGGTGTGTGTGTGTGTGTGTGTGTGTGGCCCCTCTGTCTTTCCAGAAAACCTGGAGCATTTAAATCTATTCAGTTTTGTAGATGCTAATCACTTTCACCTTGCCAAATGCAGAACAAAGTTGATGTTATCGGTCATGGTGGCTGCAAAGTCGACCGAGCACAAGAAAAAAAAAAAGGAAAAAAAATGTCGAGCCAGAGGAATAATTTTCTCCAGAATATATTTATCTTGCTCTGAATATTATAGATCTTGCAGCGAGGATTAATTAAACTCTGCATACCTCCTCTTTCAAAGGCGCCATCATTAACTTTCTACATCCCTGGTTTCTAAGTAAAGCGGCGAGGCGGCTTTAAGTCTGCTGGTTATTTTAGTATTCAGTGTCTTTACCTATCTCCTGGCTGCAGGTATATGGGTCAAGGCAAGCTTTGCATTCTTATGCGTCTCTCCCCTCGCCGACTCTCTCCTTCCTCTCCCATCAGAGCGCTATTCTTCGTCATCCTCTCACTGATGATGAGGTGAAATATAAAGATGAAGTGCACGAAAAGGAGATAGAAAGGTGGAAGGAAACTGCACAGAGAGCTGATGGTTTTATTGAGTCTCTGAGTGCACATTTAGTTTTTATCTTTCCAAGCCAAACTGCACCAAGAAACAGTTAAAATCAGAGATGCAACAGTTAATTTGCATCGATTATAAACTGATGCTGGTTCACTGCACCGACCTGCTGCAGGATTATTCTGGTTGTGTGAGCTTGGGGCATTTTTTGTGAATTGAATTAATTTAATTATTTCAGTGGCTCGTGGTCAGTGTGTCACATTCGCCGGACAAATAAAGCTGCGTGTGAGTCGTGGGTGAATTGAAGTGAAAGTACAGTCTGGGGTCACGTTCAGAGTCAGACTCTGGTCCAGCAGGGTCGAGTCTTTAAGACACAGGTGGAGGTCAGGTTTGGGTTTCAGCTTCAGGTCTCTGCCTCTACTGTTACTGCTGCCGCTGTCGCTGCGAACGTTAAACTACATCTATTACTGCTGGGAGGGACATCTGTGCTCAGCATGATTTAGATTAACGTGGAACAAGTAATGAAATAATTTAGTTAAATCATTCCTGTGAATTCTTTTAGATAAATGTTAAGATCTCTATCTGATTGTGGTCGTAAATACTCTTAAATGTCCTGAAGCCTCTGTGTGTTTGGTATCATCATTTTTTTTAAACATTAGTTTTGTTTCTTATTTCAGAATAATGGAAAGTCTTTCACCTCTTTGTCTGTTCCTTATGTTAAATGGTGTTTTAGAGGACGTGTCCTGCCTCAGTTGTACCTTGTAAATGAGGCTGCTGTGACCACCAGAGCTCCCTTTGAACAAAGACATTTTTCAGGCCTCATACCTCCAGGATCTGACCCCCAAAAGGACACTGATGGGGTGATGGAGGGCCTGACTGAGCCGTGCATTGATTTGCAGGACATGCCCTGCAGTTATGTGGCACATCAAAGTGAATTTTTCTAGAGACTCGATGTGAGAGAGAGAGAGAGAGAGAGAATTAGGGCTGAATTAGATCACTTTTTTTCAAAGTATATTCATAATGCTCTCTGATGTGATTATAAAATTTTCAGTTTTCCCCAAGAAAATTCAATGCATTTGAAATATGTAGAAATCCCTTTTCTCAGTCAGGGAACAGGAGCCTAACGGAAACAGAAACATTCAGAGCAGTAAAAGAGGCAGTAAGACAGATGTGACCCACATCGAGTCGACTCCGGAAAAGTTAGCTGCAGTTTGAAAAAGACAAGAGATGAAAAATAAAAAAACAAGAGAGCGGAGGCCCGACTTACACATGCTGTTAATATTAACGGTGTGTCCTCTACTCTGTGTGTTTATATGTGCCCTATTAATTTGATTATAATCAGTGAAAAGCCAGATTTAAGGCGTCTTTGTCATGGTGACTGTTTAAGCTGTTGATTGTTGTACCTGCAGCAGCACAGAAGATGTGAGATAATCAGAGTTTCAGGTGAGCCGCTTTAAAAACCGGCAAACCTTTCCATTTCTCAGTACAGACATTTGAAATCAAAATCTCCTCGTTAGCTCGGTTTTCAGCTCGTCTCTGCCCTCTTTCCGAGCCTGTGACTGAACCTGGTTTAATTCTCTGCGCTGACACTTGAGAAAGGTCTATTTCTGGCCCCGTGCATCACAAAGATCTGGCACCTATGGGACGCCCACCGCTATTTTAGATTCTGGTCGTGCGGCTGACGAGCAGCTCTCGATGAACCTGCGCCGCCCAGATAACATCAGGCTGACACCAGAGAGCAGGTCAGGGGTCGGCGTGAAGAAGTCATGTAGATCGATTCTCAGGAAAAAAAAAAAAGGAAAATGAGAGCAAAGGAGAAGCGGAAACTTTTTATTCCTTCACACCCTGTGTATTTTTTTTCTCTCTCTCTACAATTTCTGTGTCTATTTTTGGACTTTTCATTTTTTCCTCTCAGCTATTTGCTCATTCTCTCTGTAACCGCCTGCTCTTTTCCCTTTTTTTTTTTCTTGCGCTCTGTTTCTCATTAGTCTTTCCCCCCACTGATCATGTTGTGTTTTATTCTGGTAAAAGTCCAGATCCTCTTCAGCCATGTGAACTCCAGCTGGACCTCCTCAGCTGCAGACAAAGTGTCGGAGCTGTGAACACGAGTCCTTCTGTTTGTGTTTCTTTGGGCGACTCTCGTAGTTTTGCTCGATTGAATCAAGCTGATTCGGCCTAATTTGTTTGCAGCAGCATCACTTGGTATTGGTAAAACTTGGCTGGGCGTGTTAATTTGATTAAGACTGATAATCGAACTGAATTTCTGTGTCTTTTCCATGTGATTAAGCAGTTTTCTTCTCGTGTTGGGACACGTTGCTGGAAGCGATTGTTCAGTCAGCCTCATTTTGTACCGTTGTTTGTGTTATCATTTAAAGGGCCTGTTTTTTGGAGCCACTTCTTTTTCTGGCTTGTGCACATGAGGATGACTTCCCCTTTCTCAGTTTCGCCCACAAAGCTCTGATTGATCTGATAGTGGATCAATAGTTTGAGTCATAATATATCATAAAAATGCCAAATGTCTCTGGTTCAAACCTCTTTATATGTGAGGTTGTTTTATCTTAAACTGTAGAGACTGAATGATGAATGATGATTTGTTAGTAAAGATCATTGTTGTCCTTGATTCATCTTTGTTGAAGTGGAAATAGTCTAAACATACATCATCAAGTGTGTATTTTCCCTTTTGTAACCTTTGATTGGTTCTGAGTTTCAAGAGGAGATAAAAGAGGTCGCAGGTGTCTTCTTATTTCTATTTTTTTTTTTTTCTCTTTCTCCATCTGTCTCCACCTTGCTTCATTTTAATCTTCTTCTCTGTGTGGTTCTCATTTTTCTCGCCGACCTTTGAATCTCACCTTTTGATTGTTTCCCATTATTGTGTCTTTCAGCAGCGAGAAATCGATGCAGAGAGACAAAAAAACCCAACAAAATACAGCGAGTCTGATGTTCATCTCGTTTGTTTTTGTCGTTGTGTTTCAGGCGCTGGTGGCCCGGAGAGAGGCAGGAAGACGGAGGACGACTTCTTTCTGTTTTCTCAGCAACAGGGGACGGGCGGAGAGAGGAGAAAGATGCCCAAACCAGTGAGTGCCGAACATTAATGTTTGATTTACCGCACAGAGTTACTGCAAGGGTTCCCCACTTATCTTCAGCATCATTTTTCACTACCAAGTTGCAGAATTTTATCACCAGTTTAGTTAAAAAAATAATGCTTTATGCAATGTGCACACTGAGGTTAAAGAGAGGTCGACTGCAAGCGCAGGACGAGTTTCAGGCACCGATAAGAAGTCGATCTGAAACAACTAGAAATAAACCGTTGTTCTTTATTCTTGAAGTCCTAAAGTGCCATTCATACCTGCTGCATCTGTTTTTTTTAAGAGAGCCAGGAGTCTGTCATCAGCTTTTGGGAAAACATGCAGACTCACACTCACACAGAGGCACAACAGTCGGTCACTTTGTGGGACCGTCCTGTCTGTTGAAAAGAGCAAACACAAAGAGGGCTTTTTCTGCTCTATTTTTGGACCGAAGGACAGTGGGAGCTTTCATGTTGCTCCGACGCAGACACACACAGGCTGAGCTCGCACTGCAGCTTAAATAACAGGATTATAGTCTGAGGGTTTGTGAAGCCTATCGGTCCTTTATTACCTTTAATGTGTTTTAACCTGGGAAACGGGACTATAAACGTCTCAGTGATAAAGCCATCAGATAAATATGATCAGTAAATCGATTTTAAAAGTTGTACTAATGTTTTTGAATGTCATGCTCATGCTCAAGGTTTAAAGTTGAAGCAAAATTAATGTATTATAACAAGTATGAGTTTCAAGAACGGATCACACAGTTTTTGATCTCTTAAACCTGATTATTTCTGTAATTTCTGTTTCAAGAGATAGAAAAGTCAATGGAAACAGCGTTTGGACAGCCTCACTTTTGTTTTTCAAGCAATCCAGCCCCTGGCTGTAAACCTAAACCAAATTCTGATGCTCCCATCAGCTAAAAATAGATTGATAGAGGTCAGCGAAAACTACAGCAGCGATTGAAAGCTTGTAGTCGTTGTGCAGCGGGATGTTTACAATCCCGCCGCCTGTGCACTACACGCAGGCTGCTGCACATTTATCTACAGCGACTGAACCGAGCCCTCTGCTCCATCAATCTCAGTAATGGGGAATTAGGCCAGGCCCAATCCCTGGAAAGAGACCAGGGACATGTGATGGGAGACAAGTCGCGAGAGGATGGGAGGTGAAGAGAGAGGCAGAAGGTGATAGAAATGGAGAGAGGAAGATGAGAAAAGAGGAGGAAAAGATGAAAACGACTCAAACTGGAGCCTTAAAATGTCATAAAATCTGCATTCAAAGTACTAATAGTGTCAAAAAAGACTCATCTGACACAGCAGAATGAGAACATTTTACAGAGAGAAGCGTCAATGTGAAGAAGTCACTCAGTTCCTCAGAGAGGAATAAAATGTGAGGAGATGAGAGACGTGTCGATGGGCAGATGGAGGGAAAAATTACAAGCGTGAGTAATAGAGAAAGGTGGAAACGAGCGAGTAAAGCTCAGCTTATCGAAACACACCGCGGGGAAGAAAAAGGGCACACAGAGGGATAAAAGAGGATTTGGGAGAGGACTGAGTGACAGGCACTTTGTTCATATCCAGTCCAGAAAAACGACACCCAAGCCGCCCTCGAGGGGAACTCCCACTCCGGTTACATCAGCCAATACTTTGACATTAAGCCCAACAGTTGGACAGTAAACACATCAGCCCTTTCACTGCTTCGTCTGCGCGTTCTCTGCTTGTTTTCCACCAAGGAAAACACTCACATGTCACTTTGGATTAAAAGCCGAAGCTGAGTGGCGCCTGCAGGCACGCTTCATAATGAGTGAACACGTAAGACGGCTCGGAGCTAATGAAGGACGACAAAAGAATAAAATGTAGGGAAGGAAAAAAAAACGAGTGCAGGTGAAGCACGTAAAACCGCCCACACTCGGAGACGGCCTCTTTTTTTTTTTTTTTGTGGGGAGACTTCGAAACAGTCTGCTGTCTCCCTGAAAGGCGAGACGGGCTATAAGCTGGTTCCCCTCAGGCAGGCCATTAAAAAGTGAGTTTGGTCTGGGCCGTGACCCTCCTCAAGGCTGTGTTTTAATGGTGTTTTTGTGTACATACACCCCGAATGCAACATGGGTGCCCCCCCCCCTCGCATCTTACATTGTTGGGTTGTATAAAAGGACTCAGCAGAAGAGGAATGCTGGACAAACAGCAGGTGATTTGATCGAATTAAGAAGAAGAGATGACACAAAATCGTATCTTTACCTCACCGAGCTGCACGTGAATCGTCAGTGATGTGACACACAGGTCTGTGCCAGAGAGGGGAACAAAACGGGGGTTTCTGTCTGAATTTATATACATTTTATCGACCAGCTTTGAAGACTTTCACCCTCTTCCTGTCTCTGAAAAATCTCAAGTGCCTGTTTTTGTTGGATCACGAAAGAGTCGTAATCAAAGTATTATCTCAGAACACCAAAGTTAAAGATCCTCCTCATGCATTAGTTGGATTATGAATGACGACAAGTGACTCTTTGCCTTTAGTTTTGTGTTTCAGGGTGTGCATATAAGCTCCAAATCAAGGATGTTGTGCAAAAAAAAAAGGACTTTCCCATTTTACTTTAATCCCTCTGTTTTCTGGTTGGAAACAGCTGTCTCTCAAAGCAGCCAAAGTGCAGGATGAGGTGCAGAGCGACACTTTTGATTGGATTAAGTTAAAATACCACCTCCTGCATTTATAGACACACGAGAGGTCTGAGCACAAAATGTCAGTTTCTCACTTCCATTTTCTCCAGACTCTGAAGTGAAAGTATTAAAAGCCTTTTATTATGTGGTCTAGTGCCAGACAAAGAAAATGTGACCGACAAGAGAATATAATGTGCAGGTAATCATTCAGATTTAAAATTGGCTGTGTCGATAAACAGCAGAAGGTGTGACATTTGCAGAAATATTAAGAGAACTAAAACTATAGTACTTTTTAAGGATCGATTCTTGTTTCAGTTTATCCACTGATGCCTCAGCTTCATCACTTATTGTCACTGATGGTAAATTCTGCTGCCTGTTTTATAAAATCAGACCTGCCAGAACTTTAAATTTTGACATTGCTTTGATTCCTGTCATGTTCCTGTTTGCAGCTTATCGAGTTATTCATGGCATCCTGTACTCATGAGATACGAGAAGACTGGCCCTTTCAAAGTGTTTCTTACTATATTAAACCAATTTTGTAGATAAGAGGCTGTGATTGATATAATAAAAAGCTTCTCAGGGATTTTAGAAGGGGGAACAAAATGCACATTCTTCGAGTTTAACCTCGTTTTGCTGCGGTCCGACGCAGTAACATTGAGTTTTACAAACAAGTGACCGAAAACTCATTCAGACACGAGAGCTTCATGAGACAAACACAAAGGGTGTTCACGTCTGAAGGGGGCTTTAGTTGAAAACAGACTGACCCTTTTACAATTTCAAACAATGCTTTCGAGAGGGGGAGGAAGGAGACAGGAGAAAATGTAAAGAAGAGCAAACGTGCAGACAATAGAGGGGAAAAAAAGAGCATGTTACTCCAATAAGCCAATAACACACACCCTCAGGGGTCAAATGCTGCTGGAGGACCCTTTAAAAGATGTATTGATTTCCCATATGATTTGGTCAGTTTCCCCAACGGCACTGTGAGTGTGTGTATGTGTGTGTGTTTGCATTTGTAGGAATGGAGGTGTGTGCACGTTCATTTTATCAATATTTTTTCCTGCTTGAGTGGAAAGCGTGTTCAGGGGCTCATCATTTTGTGTGTATGTGGTTGATCCGGGGTGTGAGATGTGGTGGGACGTCGTAAATTATTGATTTATGGCTGCGTTTTGCACATGTCGCCCCTCCTGGTGATGGTGTCCCTCGGGGCTGGGTGCTGGTGGAGGCGGGGGGCGGCAAGCCTGCGCTGGAGGCTTTAAATATTTCAGAGGGCCATTTTCATTTATATAATGGGAATTATCCAAGTCACTAAATCTAATTAGAGGGAGGGTGTGAAGTTCACCAGCGCTCCCACCTCCTCTCCCGACCTTGAGTCTGCAGAGTCAGAAAAAGGTGCATCGCTTAAACATAAAGATAAAAAATTCAGCTGCACCCTCAGATTATTATAATCTGTGCGTCCACAAGGAATTTTTTTTCCAGTCTAGTGTCTACCTCAACCCGGTCCAACACCTCCAGGATGAACTGGAACCTTGACTGTGAGCCAGACCTCATCGCCGACCTTATGACCTCGTGGCCACTTGTGACCCTCTCTGATGCTCGTTTGGCTGAATGGGAGCAAATCCCTGCAGCCAGGTTGTAAGATGAGGTGAAAAGCATGAAACCAGACGAGTGGAAGCTCGTATAGCTGCACGAGATGCGTTGAAATGACACGTGGGTGCAGTGTTTGTCCTCTTTTGGTCATTTAGTGTGCAGACTCTTTACAGCAGCAAACAGTCAGTGAAGTACATGATTTTCACGTTTTTTAATTAATCAAGTGCTCTTATTTGTGTAGTTTAGTAAATATATCTTTAAGTTTTCAAGTATTTGTTGAGAAAAACTAACAGTTTGTCTCATCTGGAAATATATTTTTTTCTCCACAATTTAAATATTCGTCTTAATTTATCATACCTGAGTCCAAATCAGATCCATGTGTCATTAAAAAGCTGCAGGTCCGGGGCTGAGTGAGCTCTTATTGTCTCACACAGGCGCTGATGAATACATTTTCTCTCCTACGTCCTTGATACCTCTCTTTGAGATTGAAAGCACAAACAGCCGACACGAAGGAGCTTAAAGCGGGGCCGATAAACACTCACATTTCTCTTTGTGACCTGAAAGCATCAGGACGGAGAGGAAGAGCTGTGAAGTGGATTTCGAGAGGAAAAACAAGAACCGTTAAGAGGGAGAAAAAAAGGGGGGGAAGGTTCGAAGAGAGGGGAAAAAAACGAGCGGCAGAACGAGGAGAGGTGAAGAGAGAGAGATGCGAAGGTGAAGAAAAGAGGGGGGAAATGTGGAGCGGATGGGCGGAAAGAGTGACGATGGGACAATAAAAGAGGAGAGAGAAAAGGTGAAGAAGGCAGCGTGGCCTCGGTTGCCTTTAAAGCCTCTGTTAACCAGCTTAGCTACCAACAGCTTTTAATTATGGCTGTCTGAGTCACACACACGCACGCACACACACAGTCAACAGGTGGGCTGTGCTGCGTGGGCGGACTCTGCCTGTACACACTAGCCTGCTATTTAGCTGTCACTACTCGTTGTGAATAACATGGATGCGTGGAGGATGCTGGTAAACACGGGCAGCTGAGACAGACATGCCCGCTCGTACGTAACAACAAATCCCGATACGTCTCGTCTTGATTAAGATGTTTCGCAACATTCAGTCATCTCTTCCTGGCGTTGAAGCAGTAGATTGTAGCTGTGTGGCTCATTGAAGTTTTCCCATTTGCATTTTACGTTTTATAGTCCAGGTATCACCATAAAAATACAGAAAATATAAACTACAAGCTGTGGAGGCATATCTCTGTTTATGCAGTACAGCTTTTGGCCACCGGTGGCAGCACTGAGCACATGACCTCTGAGCGTAAACGTGAAAAATATCCTGCACCACCTTTTTGATTTTGCATCGTTTGTATTGAGTTTACAACAACCTCAAATCAGAGCTGGGCAATAACTAAAATAGGTGCTTCGGAGAGGCATTATAGTGCAACCACTGAACCATTTTGTATAGTATCATCTGCTTTAACGGTACGCTGGTACATCGATACTCATTTTAACATCAACATAAATATTTTTCATGAGGATGCCTTTTAAACGAAATAATAGCAGCTGCTTTTTAGAGTTGTGCTGCAATTCGTTGCTGCTTACCAGCCATATCAAAGTCAGTCTGGAAGAATTATCAGTGTGGTGCATTCAGAGAAAACAACATTTGTTATACAGTAAGCATTTATTTAAAAAATTAAACAACATCTTAATGAAACAATAGAAAGGAATAAAATGTTTGTACAATAATAGACTGGTAGTTTTTGCTTCTTTTCCTTGAAGTGTTGTCTGCCTTATGTTTTATTAAAATGCTAGTGGACACACATGTCACATAAAATCATTTTCTGATGTGTTGATTTGTTATATATCTAAAAACTACAGTGTATTTACCACTTCTTCATCCACCGCTCTTCTGCATCAGGACCTGAATGGAGCACAAGTGGTTACTGAATGAGTCAGTGTTGACGGTTTGCATAACGATGAATGATGCTCGTTGGCTCTGCAGAGGGTGCTAACAGGTTTTTAGCATTAGACTAACATGCTGTGTTGTGGTGGTAGTAGTCATAGTGGTCGTGGAGATGAATTTGTTTTATGCTTCAAAGCGCGATTCAGCAAAACGATCTCCACTGTGTCGACCAGATATTCGCCAGAGCTTTCCTCAGTATTTAGAACAGCAAAAAAAAACCAAAAAAAAAACAGTGTGTGCGAGCTCATCCCGCGGCTGCAGATTTGCAGAGCCGTGTTTGGGTTTTAAACAAACCAACAGCGATTCGGACCCCGCTCTGTAAACACGAGCTGAAGTGGAACTGCCTTCGCTCGATTTGCAAATTTCCTCAGTGTGCAGAGCAAGTTCGGGCTCTCAATGGGTCAAAGAAAACTGCTGCTCCTGGAAGCCTCCCAACCTAAACACGACCAGCCACTCGTCTTAATTTATCCAGCCGAGTAGATTCATATGATAAATTCTTTAAACTCACAGCCTGCAGAGACTTTCTGCATGAACTCAGCTTCAGCAGTGAAAATATATTTTTTGGTGTGGGACGTTTTTCCTCCTTAATTATAAACGCACTTTGCTCTGGCTCCGAACACCACTGAGGATAAAGTTTTATTTAATCTTGGCAGTATTTTAAATTGCAGCAGCAGTTGCATAAATTCGCTGATAAAAGGAGCATAAGGAGGCAGTGGTGATAATTATCAACAAAACTAGAAGAAGCAAGAAGAGCGTGTGCGTTTAACACAAAAGAGATTATTGCAAAATGATTTTCGTTATGTCTCCGACACGTGACCAAAAAGGGTGTTAGCAGGTGCAGTCGGTCAACAGTAACACAGAGGATTGTGGTCGGCAGAGGCTGAGACCGCCCGCTTTATCTGCTAACGTTTTGTAGTTATCAGTGAGAAGACATGTTGCTCTCTCTCTCTCTGCATCAGTGTCTCTCTGCTCCAGCAGTCACACACAATCTCACGCACGCTCACACTTCCTCATGTTAAAACAGCTCATGTTCAAATTTCTGCCGGC
>JAOXYL010000052.1:4762550-4773314 GCA_028564955.1 Terapon puta
CACATTCCAGTGTTATAGCCATAATTTAAACAATTACCTACTACTGTACTACTACTAGGTCAATGTATATTGGTATGTATAATGCATCATTATTATTATTATTATTATTATTATTATTATTATTATTACGTATGATGTTGGGATGTAAGGGCTGCATTGATGTATAGCTAATTGAAATACTCCAAAAAATGGCACTACAGCATGTAAAAATGTAAAAAATATGCCCTGGCAGACTTCTTCTATGGTAAATAAAAAAAGGGTTAATATCTTGACCATTACAATAAAACATGAATTAAAACAACTGAATTATGTTAGCATTGTGTATTGTAAGTAAAAACTCAAGTAGGTTAAACCATCCAATAGGAAGCACATGGATGATTTTGGTCTTTATACATCAGTTAATAAGCAAATTGACTAAACAAGCTGAGCCCCTGCACCTCTTTTCTGTCCCCAATACCCAAAATAAAAAGATTTTCTCTTACCTTGAACCATCACCCTCCTGGAGCCTGACGAGTTGTACAGCTTTTCGTTGTGTTTCCAGGTGCAAATGCAAGTGTAGGTGCCCTCAACATTTTGGGTAGTATCAGAAATCCACATGCTGGAGTCATGTTCACCTTGAATAAGATTAAAGTCCTGCAGCAGGGGGCAGGAGGGGGAACAAACCCATGGAGGGGTAAAATCATTTGAAGGGGAGAACAAATAATCGAATAAAGCGAAAGGAGTCTGGAACGAGTCCTCAGAGGGAACTTTTGAATAACACGTGTTCGAACCATCTAATCATGATCAATCATCAACTGAATCATGCAAATACAAAAACAAATACTAACTGACATCATTGGATGTATATTTAGTGCAACTGTAAATTATTTAACTGCAGAACGATCACCAAGTGTTGTTAAGATGATAAGAGTTTTGCAATATATCATTCTTGACTATCTTCAGCAAAGCTTTTATGGAAAATAGATGTAGCATTCAGTTGGCTGAGAAAATGGTGTAGGCATTAGATAGAAATCAAAGCACAATTGAGTGTATAAGTTTAAAACCCAAAATAAAAAAGATGTCCTGCAGAGAACTGCAAAGATCCATTTGCCTTACATCAACATCTTTGTCGATGACAGCCACACTTATATCAATGACCATATTGGTAACTAAACCATACTTTATTTTTCATCTATAAAATACTTATTTATCCCACTTTTTATTGACCTTTCAAATATGTACACATATGTACACACCTGCAGTACAGATTTAGAGACTCAGAGTGAAGCCTCCTTTACAGAGAATTTCACAAAAGATGCCAGTTTTCATAGCAGTTCCTGTCTTGTTGTAAATATCTTATATCATAAGCTTTAGGTTGGAAAAGACCTTTGCAGCAGAAAAAAGGCATTACTAGCACTAAGTATACTAAAAATGGAATTATTATTCACTTTTTTACACTAACAACAACATATAATAGCCACAACTTATCTTTTAATATTTGACATTTGTTACATTTGATATTTGTCTACAAATTTTAAGACCTAAGACTTTCTAAGTTCAAATAATGGTGCGTTTACAGAGGACATAATACATTTATTAATGTCGGTATAAAGATACAATGACGTTCTTGTTAAGCCATGGTCTTTTTTCCGAACCTAGAGTTTGAATCTTGCTGTTTGGTCCCCTACCATGTCACCACTATCAGTTTTAACTCAACTTTTAAAAAATCACATTACCAATTTTAGAAATAAGAACCTGAAAAACATCACTGAAGTGTCACTGTTATTTCATGTGGCCATACCTTGTACCAGGTAATTTTTCCGTCCATAATTTCACACGTGTAGCTGACAGGATCCGGACATACGATCTCTTTATTTTGGTCAGCGTTGTCGACTGATCCGTAGAAGAGATCGGTGTTATTTCTAAATCTGAAGACCTTAACTTCTAGATGATAGTTTTGGCACTCTCCGGATGGATCTATGTACCTAGAAAGAAAACGTCAGGTCAGATCAATACTGAAGATACCTGATACAATTTTACACAAAACACTATGGTCAACTTAATGTTTTACCTCCCAGTATAAAAGCCTGCGTTCTCAGGGTGGACGTTTAAGAATAAAATCGCGCCACCGTGGAAATGCACGTTGTCGTTCTCATCGGTGGAGATATCCTCAGGGTTGGGCTCGGTTTTGTACCATGTGAAATTCATTTGTGTCACGTTGTCCTCATCCAAATTAATATGTATAAAATAAAGTGCTTCACCTTCAACGAGTTTGCAAACTGTCCTCTGACTGTCCGTACATTCAGGCTCGACCGTCTCTGAAAATGAGAGAGTGAGATAATTGCGATGACAATAAAAATGAAAAGCACTGCTACTATTAATGTAAGCATTATTCTTCTTGCACATGAAAATAACTTGAAATTCTGCCGTACTAATGCAGAAAAAAGAACATTCAAGTATAAGACACCACCTGTAATATACGTTATAAAGGTTATAAAATTATAAAGGTGGTGATGATGATGATAAAAAGGATGATGGTTAAAATAATTGTTAAATGCACCTTTGTGATCTATTAAAGCTAATTCTGTCACCTAAGATGCCATTCTAGCTCTGGCTCTTGCTCGTGATATTAAAAACAGTATTCAAGCAGATAAGATCAAATTCAGACTACAAACCTCAACTATGCGCGAGGCCAAGCAGGAATAGTGACATTAACATGCAGATGCAGGCAGTATGAACACACAATAACATGTATATTTGGTGATATTGTATTTAGATTTATGCTGTGTTATATAATAAGACTGGCTTTAGGGAAAAGTGCACTCATCATTAACACAAACGTATCCTACCGGAGCGTGTCGATATCACCATAAAGATGAGGAAAACGACTCTGGAGGTGTCCATTTTGCTGAGGGTGAAAGAAGAGAGACAGCAGAGTTCATTCAAAGTTAAACCACACGGTCACGCGTCTTGCTCAATAATTATTCTCTATGAGTTATTTGCTCTTTCTCTTCTGCATCGTGGAAGAGATGCGGAGGAGAAACAGCGAGTAACCGCCCTCTTTGGCCACCAGACCTGCAGCTTTTTACTGCAATCTGTGTCGTACTTTATCTTCTGTGTTAGACAAAGCCTCTTTCTTTTTAAAACAGTAACAGGTGATTTCCATTTACAATTTATTTGCCTCTTTAGTCATTTATTTAATATCTTTAATATGTCATTGATTTAATATCTCTCTGGAATGTCATAAGAGACCACACTAATTTGCTGTTATTTATTGAAACAACTCGCTTAAGTTGAATGGAAAATATGAGTCAGTATTTGGCCACTGCAATACTGTGTATTAGCTTAAAGCAAGCTGCCGTCCAATCAGTATTGCAGCACGTCTCCCATTGTAAAACTAAACACAACCTACAGTCCAGGACGATGCTGTGTTACAGATGGGGCTTGTGTAATGCTTTCGGAAAAACGCATGTATTTCCAAATGGACAAAACACAAGTAAGTCAAGAAAATGTCTTTTTAAAATCTGACAGTGCACATACAGCATTTAGAAAATACCCTGCGAAATACCCTACCCTTGCAGAGGCGGCTGCACAAAGCCTGCGGTGGAAAATGCGATGCTCTGGAACGGTATCTACACCGGACAGACAGATATTATCTTCTGTACTGCGAGTTCCTCTCCTCGTGTCCCTCGATGAATCGATTTGAGGTGAGGACTCTGAGTCTGCTGTAATGTGGTCTCCTGAGTTGTCATTAAGTACACATTGAAACATCTTTAATAATGCACAGGGAAAGCGTTGTGCATCCCCGTGCAGTTAAAACAGTGACTGGTCGACTGTACCTTCCACTATCTAGTATATGTAGCCATAACGTATTAAAATCCGAAGGTCAACCTGTATTTTATAACTTCAAGAGCATCCACGAGACACCTGAACTTCTAATGCATTATATTTTATATTTCATGTTGACATTATAACGCATTATGTGTGTTATTATGTGAATACCATCACAACACACTATAGATGATCTTCACAGAAAGTTTTTTAATAGAAAGGGAAAAAAAACATTCTGGCTTTCTGGCTGTGAAAGTGGTGCTGTAGATCTGAAGAAACACTTCACCAGGGTGTGTCGCGTAATAAAGCTGCCTTATGCCGCTTGGGAAAAAAAAAACATTTAGTTAGAAAACAAAGAAAAGCTCCGGAAAGCTGCAGAGTTAAATTATTCTCCATCTTGTTGTCACTATCACATTACAAGTCTAAGTCTCAATCACATTACATTTAGTCAGCATTAATGTAAATATCTTAGTTTATAGCACTAAATATTGTGTAATTGCCTTTTAAAGGTTCTGTGGAAAGAAAAAATTAGTCTGCTGTTTTTTGCTCCCTCATGAGGCTGTTATAACACCATACAATAAACTTTAGACTTATTCCATATGTCTTATTTAAAACATTGCATTTGCTTTGACAGATTGTGATTCATTTACTTTTTTAACATTAACACACATTAAAATACACATATTTAATGCAGTTTGCAAGTACATCTCTAAGTTTTATAATCATCTCTTGCCTTTCTTTTTTTTTGTTGCTCACTAAAACTTTCAATAAACACAACAGAGTTTGAAATAAAACATGCAGCGCCGGAGGATTTTGGCTTACCTCTGAAAAGTGACAACCAGTGTGGATTCAGTCAGACTCTGAACGCTCTTCTGTTCTTCTGGGTGGTTTTATATCTCCGGCAGCATCAATTACCCATGAAGAATACAAGGAGGAAGTCACACATACACACACACACACACACACAGAGAGAGAGAGAGAGAGAGACATTATCGTATATTATTTCACTGAAACACCCATCGTATCCCTCCTTTTTCCAGTTTTCTTCCTCCCTCACCCTCACACAGTGGATGCAAACACTCAGCCACACCCACACGCCTCTTCACTGGAAAAAGCCCCTTAATGCTTAGAAATGTCTCCCTCTTTGCGGCATTGCATTTATGTGGATGTGTGTGTTTGTGTATGTGTGTGTGTGTGTGTGTGTGTGTGTGTGTGTGTGTGTGTGTGCCAGAACCTACATTAGCCCGGAGTGACAGCGGAGATGTGTCTGTCCCTCCACACCAACCTCCAGAAAGCTTGTTTAAAGACCGCATATGCTCCGTTGTAACATTTATTTACACGTTAAAGCACACACAGCAGTTTGCACACACAGGCGAAAGTGCTTTAGAAACAGGAAATTACACAAGAGCGATGGACTTTACATAGAATTTCTTAAGGAGACAAAGCAGATTAAAAATAGCAATGAGAGTTGCACAGGAGCGTTCGATAAAACTCTTTGAAAGTTTGGTAGGACCTGTTTTTTTTCGAGGTTTACCGAAGGATGAGCAGCGCCGGCTTTTCTGTCTCTAATTTGCATGTGGGAAACATTTTTAATGATGTAATGAGATTCTCACTTGAAAGCTTTCATCAAATGATGCGAAACAGCTGTGACTGAGTCTGTGGCCCTGCATCCATCGCAGTTATTACGCGGCTGTTGGCGAAAAATACCATCAACTCTAACCCAGCAGACCCTGGAGGCTAAAATTCACCACGCATGTGAAGCAGCGTACTTTTTGTTTTATTATTTTGACCATCTTTGTGAGTAAACGGCCACAAAGAAAGATGACAAAGTGAAAATCTTCGTGATTCGAACGATCTCAACAGACATCTCGTTACGCACGATGAGGTGAGGCGAGGTGAGGTGAAGAAACTGCAGTTTGCTGTGTGTTCAACGTGTTGACATAACTCGGACGGACATTTTATGATTGGCGGTTTCTAAAAGATTCAACGTCGTCGTGGGACGCTCGCCAAACAACCAGAAACTTCGATAACCTGCATCTTGGCTGCTTTCAGCTTCCTCTGCTACTCTAATCAATCAGCAAAAAAAAAATCAATAAAAAATGGATAAAGTTAATACTGATAAGGGAATTGCTAATGTAACTAAACCCCTACAGGTTCTTCATGATTTCATTGAATCGTCCAAGAAAGTGAGTCGAGGTTTTGCACTAATTACATGACAAGAACAAAAAAAAGCAGCAATAGAGACAAAAAAAAAGTCATACAATATAAAGCAGTGAGAGAAGATTTTACAGGATAAAATTTTAACCTGATACTGTGCTGCGAAGCTTAACCTGGCAAAGTAAGAGGCACATAACTTGGACCTGATAACAGTGAGACGTCCTGCTATTTACAAGGAGAAGAATATAAAACATGGTGGCCGTGTTTCAGGAGACAAAGATACTCGATATGTGACTATAATATTCTATATTATGATTTTTATTCATTTACTCACATCTTTGAGCCTAACAGGTTTTCTTGTTCTGGAATGTGAAACCTGCTGTGACCCTTGTTAATCTCAACACGGACCTCTGAACTAGAACATGCAGAACATGAACTAGAACGCCGCTCCTTCCTTTCCACAGAAGCTGGTGTTAGTGTGCAGTTTGCGGTTCTCATGTTATCCATTATCATGAAGCCTGTTCCTGTTCAACGGCCAACTACAGTTTCTGTGGAAGCCCGGCGTGTGATTTATCATTGATAAAAGTAACGTACGGGATCATATTGTGTGCACAGTCAGCTTTTCCTGGAATATTTAACTCCTGATCTTCCCATAAGGACTGGTAAAATTCCAAACAGGGACTCCCACTAAGTGTGACAACAAACCTCTAAGTGCTTTTCAATGGGAGGATTATGACTGTAAGAGGTTTCCTGATGCTCCCTTCAGCCAGCTCAGGTTCTGAACCTGTGTGATTTTTAATTATCTCTCGTTTATGTTATTGATCGAGTGCTGCTGGTCGCTTTTTTTTTATCAGATTATGCAGGTTTAAAACATTATTAAGGCCACCCCTTTAATTTTTTGCTCTCTACTTCTTGAATAGTAGCTGGTATGACATTGAAAATAGTTTTTGTCCATCTTTTTCTTTCTAAAACACTACAAGACCTGCAGAAAACAAGTTTGTTTTCAGAAAATGTTCCGTCTCAGATTGCAGATTAGACAATGTAGAAAACACTGAAAAACATTTAATAGCTCGCACCTTCTCTCGTGGGAAATAAAAGTAAGCCAAACAAAAGGCGGGAACTCAGTCAGTTTGGCTTCAGACCAACATACCTAAACAACTCTTCACATTGGATTAATCCGAACCTGAGCTCCACTCACAGACAGGTTGCTTGTTGGGGCAAAGGAGCACTGACGATCAGACAATGGCGACTGATCGGCGCTGACACGGTTGGCTCAGTTGGCATTTTTTGCAGTTTGCACGTGGGTGTGCACTGTTTGATTTGAAAGGATTAATCTGGCTCTGATAGTTCTCACAAACATCGCTGTATCAAATGATCTACAAATGAGTAGACGCTGACTGTTAAATGATGAACCTGCTCGCACTCATGACCTTTCCGTTGTTTGTGGGTTGGTCGGTCATGCTCATCTGCAATCAGTAAGTCTGAATGTCAGCTCCACGGGGGCTGATTTTCACGCCGCTGTTGACCATGTTGTTGTGTGCACATGCTGTATAAAGTGATGGTTTTCAGATCAATTCGCTTTCCAACTTAATGCATTTTCAGTTGTTCATGATGTGACATTGAAGCAGAAAACACCATAGAAAGGAATCACTCAAAAGTTTCCACGAGAGGTTTAACAGAGGGCAATATATTGTTCAGCATATTTGTAAAAAGACTACCTGCATCAGTGGCATGGTCTCATGTGAGTCACAGCACAAGTAGTGACCAATGAAAACTGTGAATCAGCTCGTTAATCTCCACCGCGAGCTGGAAGGAAATGACTCGTCTTTGACTGGTGACGATGAGAGAGCTGTGGTCTGTCCTCACTGCACAGAGAGGCAACGAATCCTATCAATCCGTACATTTTATCCTCTGAATTGTTAAAAAAGCTCTAATTTATTTATCATGATGTTCTTCTTCAATTGAAATTGCAACCTTTTATTTTGCGAAAAATAAGAATGAAGAACTTTGTCTCCATCAAGCTGCTGAACTAAACTTCATCTCCCTCGAACAATGTGCAATGAGTGTAATTTGCAGTAGTTTGCTGGTAGTTGAACTCCTTGATGTTCACATTGTGATAAAAGTATTTATGAGCCTTTTTTGTCTTTTTTTGTGTACTAAAGGTTGACCTAGGTAACTTATGAATGCATGTTTGCTTAAACTGCCTCCATGTGCTGACTTTAACACATGAGACAGATAATCAGTGATAAAAATAAGACTCCTGACTCCGCTTTGCATGAGGTAATAATTCAGAGCGAAAATAACAATGTAGAAATAAAAACCAAACCACCAGGAAACGAGAAAACAGCAGTTTACAACAAAAGATAAACAGAAGTAAACAGAGGAAGAGTTAAAAGGAGAGAATTAGCTTTAAACAATTGTGAGACATTCGAGGGAAATGAAAGATTTTTCTTTCAATGATTTAACCTGAATCTGATCTTTTCTTTGAGGACTCACGTCTCATTTTGGGAAACTGGATCGTCTGGTTAAATCTGAATTACTAAAACTAAACTTAAACACCTCAGGTTTAGTCACATGTTGTGGTTATTGCTGTTTTCACCCTCTTCTATGTACTCCACAGAATCGGTTTAGTGCTTTACGTGAGTGTTTCTGAAGAAAGGTCAGCGAAATATTAGGAGAGATGAGAACTCTTTGATTTTTGAGCAGGAAACAGTACGCGAGCACAAATGGATCCCTTTGAGGTTTGTTTCAGAGGCAAACTTAGTCATTATTTGAAGGGGTCTCGCTCTCTAGCCTCTCATCTATCTGCTGATTTTGTTTCTTTGTGATTAAAAGGAAGAAAAAGAAATGCAATTGGCCCTAATCGGCCGGCTGCACCTCGATGTTGTAACGTGTCTCTGACGATCGCGTGATTCCAGTTTTGTGGACAAATTGGTGAAGGCTGACGATGCTCCCGCGTAAGTCCGCAAAAATGCTTTGTTTTCCGAAACAAATCAAAACTTGAACCCAGCCTAACACTTAGTATGAGTCAGGCCTCGTCACATCTCTTTTATGAGAGCTCTGGCTGTGTGACTGTAAGAGATGATGTAACGTACATTAACTTTAAACGACCTCACCACCACGTTTGAAAGTCAAGAAAACCCATTTGTCTGCTACGTAAACTGTTTTATTTGTGCCAGAGTTTGTGAAATCTCCACTGGGGAAAGCCAAAAGAGGAATCAGGAAATTAGAATTTGAAAAATATGAACGATTGAACATTGTATTTATCAAAGCAAGGGGAGAAAAAGCCAAATACCGACAGATACTACACACAGGAAAAAAGATGGAGAAGGCTCAGGTGCAGGTTGCTGGAGATACAGCAAGATAAAAGATAAGAAATTAAGATGTTTCTCCGAAAGGCTGAACAGGAAATGTTGTGCAAGATTCACAGAAACTTTAGATTACAACTAACTTTTAACAACACTCTCACTTCCTGTGTGCCCAAGGTGTTTGCAGGACAGATTATATATCTGATGGTGAGCAACTCTTTTTCCTCACGCACATGCAAAAGTGGATGTCCAGAGTCTTTTTTTTCCGTGCTAATTGAAGTGCATCATTTACACTATTACACTGTAGATATAACAGCAGTTAGATAGTGTTTTCCATGCAGTATTACGACACGGCGCTCATAATGCACGGCTGTTTTATCGCCTCTCTCATTGTAGCTACTCTGCACGCACGCGATCCTGTAACTGGCTGATTAGACCTTGAATCAGACTGAGGGTTAGTGGAGTTGGAAAGTACCAGTGTGTGAGGCTGCTTGGAAGTGACGCTCCAAATCAGACAGTGTGCTGACAGTCCAACCAGGCAAAGTCACTTAAAAACCGCTGCTGACATCACGCCCAGATGTTCCCACAATCTCCAACGCAGATTGGAGATGTTTCAGGGATTGAAATGAAAAGAAAAACCCCTCAGAATTAAAGAGAGACTGCTTCTTTTTCCTGCACTCTCTTTCTATCTTTACAAAAATATTTCTTCGAATGGAGGAAGTTTCTCCGGCGTGATTTTTTTTGACAGCGTGAGCCTTTGACATTTACAGTTTCTAGTTTCACATTTAGTTTGAGGCAAAGGGTTGCTCAGCATTATGCAGAGTTTCCACGTTTGCTGTCTTTCAGAGAGGGAGATGACACGATAAGCGTCGGTCTCAAAAATGTGCCAGCATGTACCAGCACCTCTGCAGATCACTTCGATTACACACAGCCAGTAAAGTGATGTAACTACTCATAGACGTAAAAAGGAGTTATCGTTTTATCATTTCACCACATCCCAGCGTCTCCAGCTGTTTTAGTTTTGGCCTCGATGATGAAAAGCTCCCTTTGAGAAGAAGATTCTCAAAATCTGCACACAGTCACTGCTCTGTGCTGTTAGACATGAAACGTCCACCCCCATAAAACCAAAAACACCATTTGAAAGCAAGAAAACCCTCATCGTTCACTCGCTGACGGAGAGGGCAGCAGTTCGCGGCCGGCTCACATCCGACAAAGGAGGGAAACAGTGACACAGAGGATGAACGTCGCCGTGCAGACGAAGCGTGTGGTGAGAAGCTCTGTTTAATTCAGCTGTACTCTGACGCAGCATATTTATTTTGGGTTGTGATTTATCAGGGCATTTTCCCGCGAGTTCCTAAACAGCAGCTGGCTCGCAAGAGTGAACCGGGCGGGTCCGGGCAAGGAAAACATGTTCATCCAGAAAACATCCTTAACTGGAAACCTTAATCTTTTTTCTTGTTGCAGCCAACAATTACATAACACAACAGTT
>JAOXYL010000052.1:4788248-4799649 GCA_028564955.1 Terapon puta
TTTGTTGATATGGTTGTTGTAAAAATGATTTGAATCACATGAGATTAGATAAACCAGATGTTTTCTAGATGTAACGGAGAGAACGGAAGAACATATTATGAAATCATGAAAGTGAAGAAATGACTGGAGCAGGTGTAGAGGATCAGTGAGGAGCCACCGCTCAGCATCAGGTGTTAATCTCTGAATACTGAACAGCTATTGGTGGGAGCGTGAGACGTGTTTACTGCCACTGAAGAGGAATAAATCACCTTCTTGTAAGATGTAGGTTTTCCACCTGTTTTCATCAGGCTGGCCACTGTTAATGCAACCACAGAAAGTGTGTGTGTGTGTGTGTATGTGGCAGAAGTTGGGGGCCACAGTTAGTCAGTGTTACTATTCTTACTTACATGTATAATAAACCACAAAGACTTTCTATCCCGTCACGGTTAGAGAGGTGTGAGAAAATGTGGTTCGACCAAACCTTATAATTCATCTCGGTTCATAAATGCGTATTTGCAGTTTTTACGCGCAGTGTGAGTTCTGTTGTTAAAAAATCGGCCTCATTATAAAGCCACGTGCCAACAAGAATCTTTGATAATGTGTTCAGTGCAAAAAAGATGTAAAATACATTTTTTCCATCAAAGAATTTTGTTGTACTAAATCAAGGTTGGTTCAAACGCAAAACAGTTTGTAGGTTTTTGTTAAAATAATGTCAATCCCTGTTGATATATTAAAAAATTCTGCTGATTTAATTTAGTAAGAAAAGCCATTAAGGTATCATCCAAGTCTGTTAATATTATTCATTTATTTGATGGCTGAAAAAGATGTGAAGTATACAGTACTTTTGTTAGATTATTACTTTTTTTTTACAATCAATACTCCAAAGCGTTCTTAACTAATTGATATGTTTAATGAATATTGTTAATACATGATTGTCTAGTTATTATGTTAAGAATTTTTCACTGTTGGAACAGAGATTTGTGTGTGCAAAGTGTTATTAATATTTATCAAGGTAAACGTGAAAATTAAGCACCATGTTGCTCGATTTCAGACTGTGGCATGCACATTTTTATTATTCTTAGATAAATATTTTGCACCTAAAGTCCTATGAGAGTCGTTTCTTTACTTTTTCAGGGAAAACAACTCGAACATCATAAATCCTCCTCGAGCGTAAACAAAACCCTGAAATACTTTAGACACATATTCTACCTAAAGAAATGTTTCGTCCGGTGTGTGATCGCTGAAGCATCCTAAAACCCTATTTAATGTAGTTTTCTTAATGTCTGCGTTAAAAAGCTCCATCCACCATCGATCTGCCCCTCAACCCGATCAAACTCTGAACACTGTACAAATAACGCACCCAGAGATGATCAAAACTCCCCACCCTTTATTTCCAGGCTTTTTAAACCTCACAGCAGCGTCAGGAAACTCCTAACGTGTCATACTCAAGTCAAAGCAGGTTTCTGAACTGCCTGTTCGACAGGTTATAAACAGGAAAGGCGGCGCTGCAACACAAACCCAGCGCTGTTTACACTTTAACACTTCTCATAAATAAATCTGTCATGATCTTATCTGTATCTTCAAAGACCGCTACCAGGAAATTTGAATACTTTATTGGTCTTTGGGTCCATATAATTTTATTGACAAGTGTCATTGACTGAAATTGAAAAAGCTGGAAGTTTAATAGTCATGTTGTGACAGACAGAGGAAGTTTTCCTCAGTTTGTTAAAGGATCGTTTTTACTCACCGTGTGCCAGCGTGAACGTCAGGGGCAGCAGTGCAGCCGCCAAGAAGACCCGGACCGCCGCTGCCATGGTCCCCGTCTGAGGGGGGAGGGAGAAGACAGGTTACATCTCAAATAGGTTGTGTGTGGTTTCTCAGACACGCTGACTCTCTGCAACGAAGCTGGTTTCTTGACACATTTCCTGAGGGCCGAGCTGACTGGAAAGCTTCCAATAAAAGGAAGTGAGACGCGAAGTCGAGACGTCTAACGCGCCGAGAGGGCAGGGCCCAAACACTCCCGGTAAAGCCCCAGGAAGTTCCACGCTTCGGTGCCGAAAAAAAGGCAAAGGTCAGAAATATTAAAGGAACTCCCTCTCCCTCTGAGAGCTAAACAGAGAGAGAAAGCGACAGTCTCTCTTTATCGCTCTTTATCTCTTCCTCCATCTTTATGAACTGATTCATCCCGGAGCACTGCGGTACTTTCGTTCTAGATTTACAGTAAGATTGTCTTATATTGCTGCTATATTGCTATTTTTGTCGTATCGTGGAATAAAAATGTAAGTTTAGTTCATTTAGTTAGAGCATTTATGACTTAGTTCATCCATTTGTAACACATTTCCCAAACTATATATATACTGTGCATTTATATAGCTCTATATACTGTGTATACAAGAAAACATAAATGGAGAAAAAACTCCTACGCGTGTAATGCTCATATTGATGTAAAATGACACTTACAAAGAAATTGAGAAAAAATGAGACTAATACGGGTTTACTGTCTCTTCAGTGAGCTCAATTTTTGGATTCATATGTATAATGACCTTTTTTTCTAAGTATGTCTTAAAGTAAGAGCGATAAAGCAAATGAAAGTGAAATGAAGTGTCACAGAGTCCCTTAATGATAAAACTGCTGAACGAAGGAAAATTAAACAAGACTGAGGGTTTAATCCAGTAAATGTTGAAACCTGCAGACAAACTGTAGGCAAATTTTCACAATAATACAATGAATAACGGTCGTGTATGATGATGATTTAACTTTTTCTGTGGTCATAAATTCAGTATTTTACCAAAAGGCGCCAAAGGAACTGCAAAAATATCATGAAGAGTGTAAGTCGTGTATAGAAAAGTGATGCTTTTTATGCACTACAGAATACTCATAAACCATAATGTAAACTCACCACATACAGAGGTTGTATTACAGTAGATAGATTAGATTAGATTAGACCTGACTGTAGTTTAATAATTTATTTAAATGAACTTACCGTGCAGTTTCAGGTCTTGACGCGACCGCTTGTTACTTGCACTGAGCCTCTGAAGACCCGCTGGGTTTTATACTGTTCCACTAACCCCTGTTTGAAATTTCCACTCCACAGAAAAAAAAAAAAAAAAAAAACTCGCTCTGCAGTGCGCTGCAATGAATCATCCGGCGTTTAATAGCTCCTTGGTTCAAATATAGGCCATCAAACCTCGCTTTCTTCACATCCGAAAGTGACAGTTGCAAGACTTTTGAGAGTGTCAGTTTTCCTTATTTGCCCGTTTTTAGAAGAAATTCCCAAAAAATCACAAAATTTTGTATTGTCGGGCTTCTCACGCTTTACTTCTTTAAGATTCTTCCTGAAAACATTCAAACTTTGCTGATGATGCAAACTGACAGCAATAAAACTCCCCCCAAAAAATGTCCATGACTTTTTTTTTCACCAAGAGCCATAATAAACCTTTTTAATGTGAGAAATTACTTAGTTTCATGAAAAATTCTACAGAAGTCAAATAGTCACCTTGGATTTAACGTTATATCTGTAATGCCAGTTCCTGTCTGTAGCAGCACTGACAGATACGAATATTCCCACAGGTACATTTCCAGTATATGTAAGCTAATTTTCATATCACGTCGAAATAAACATAAATTAACCGTATGCTCTGATACACGTTTAGCAGAAATGTGAGGTATACTTTTCACAAAGCAAGTTAAACACTGAAGAAGTCCTCAACATTTACAAACATCCAAATTTAATGAACAGAATAAGCTTTTATACAAAGACCCTCATATATAAAGTCCATCTTTTACAACTGAATGTATTGACAACATTTTATATCTTTAACACTTTAAATATGTTGCACCATTTCTAATATGTTTTAGTTTTCATGTTGTATACATGTGGATCAGAACCCCATCAGGAGTTCAGCAGGGCAGTTTCCATGGGGCACGTCGCTCTCTTGCCCCTCACCGGCATATGATACCGCAGCTCCTTCCAAAACCTGGAGGACGGGGAGAGGGACGCCGACATCTCCCGGTCTTTCTCCACATCCTCTCTCCTCCCGGTACTTCTCGTCCTCTGGTTCTTCCACCAACACACGGCGCCCTGCTTCTTCCTCAGGTGACGCACCGACTCCGGGAAGAGAGCCAGCTGAGCCGGGGTGATCTCCTCCAACTCGACCAGGACCACCTGCGAAGAGGAGCGCTCGAGTTGGAGTCAGGGCGTCATTTTAAAGCGGGCGTGAACCGTGAACATTTCATTTCCATTCATTTCACCCCCACTCATCTGTTTTTAATTCAAAGTTTGGTTTGTCTGTTGAGGACTTCTTCAGTGTTTAACTTGCTTTGTCAAAAGTATACTTCACATTTCTCCATCTAAAGTTGCTGACAAGCCTTTTTGCAAACACTTCAGGTATGTAGGAGGAGTATTGAGGCAACTCTCTCCAATTGATTGTGTCCAATTATCTTTCATTTGTATCATATTAAGGAGTTAAGCTGATAAATTACTTTTAAACCAGGACAACATTTGGATCAGACTAAAGCTAATGTAGGACCATGTAGTCTTAACCTTACATTTGGGCCTGTGTAAACTCAGTCTGTGCCTAGAAGAATCTTTTCTCACCTTTAAAGATCCCTCCAGCAGCGACCTGTGCATCGCGGCGACACACTCCAGCTGCTGCCTTGTGCCCGGGTAGACTCCGTCGCCCCCATCAAAGTTCACGCCGCTGCCGCCGTCTCCGCGCTCCATGTTGCTCTGGCTGTTATCGCTGCAGGTTTCTCTGTTGTTGTTGCCAACGGTGCCGCTCGTGGCTTTTCTGCCGGTGAACGTGGAGGCGGTGTAGAGCAGAAGGAGCCGGCGGCTGGCTTGTATGTTCTCTTCCACCGAGTCCACGACAGCTGCAGGGAGGAAACGGTAGAGAGATTAAATCAGGTGGAGTGACGTTAGAAAACAAGAGCTTCATTCATGAGCCTCAGCATAGGTGCACATAAAGGGTTTTGGGGAGCCAAAGACTCCCACGTGCACATGACAATAAGAAATCTTAAATCTTTTACATACGTTTTAACAGATTTGGCCTTGAGCTTATCTGATCTTATCTTATTGTGTAATTTTCACGGCGTCTGCTGTACATACAGGTGTTTTTTCTCCACACACAGGAGAGACTCGCCTCCCTTTACAAACAGACTGTTTTGTATGCATGAGACATGCACACGTGTCAACCACACTTGCAAAAACTGCACTTAAAACTGATATAAAATATAAAAAGTAAATAAAACAAATATAAAAGTTAAAGGCTTTTTCAACAATTTTCAGACCAGAGGTGCACTCTGGTACACTCACCCCCACCAGGCAGGCAGTCCCGGCCTGCTATGAAGAGTTTGTAGCCGCAGGCTTTTTCCAAGACCTCAGGGAGAGTGTGAAGAGAAAACGCCTCCACTTCCTTGCTGAATCCGTCATCCCCGGGCTGTGGGTATGCCACGTAGGCATCATACAGTTTCCCATCAGAGCCTGGCACAGTAAAAACTGTGATTTCAATTTGTTCAATTCAACCAGGTTAGAGAAATGACACGTTACTTTATTCAGTGTTGTTGCAAGTACAATTGCATGAAAGTCCTTAAGTTTCAGACATAATGCCAATTTTCTTGTTTTAAAAAAAAAAAAAAGATCATGACGAAATATAATTTCAAAGGGCATCATATGCAATGTACTTTAGCCCTCAAGGATGAACTTTTTCATTTCACCCAATTATTAAGGTTAATGTTCATCCCCTGTTATGGCGGCCCCCACTGCCAGGCACGCTGAAAATGACAATAACCTACACAACTAAATCTTAACTTTTGTAATGAACTATACATCTATCTCTACTTTTAATCTTTTTCTCCTCTTTTTTTATTTCTTGGCAGTATTTTCATATTTTTAAAATGCTTGAGTAGAAGGTTTGGTGATTCATAGTGGAAGTTATGGTTACTGTTTGGTTGACTGATGAAATAACTAATCAGTTAGTTGTGATATTGCTGTTTATTTACCCCTCTTGTTTCCGACAGCAGTTTCCTTTACTTGATTCAGCTATAGGAGACTGTAGACTGAAGCGTTTACATATATATCCCAAAGATTAAAAACTTTTTCTGTTGCATAACGAGCGGATGACATTTTATCAGAAATACAGCAGGCAGCCCTGTGGTTAGTTTGCTTCCTCTGTTTGCACTCACCGTTGAGACACTGCGGTCAGGTTTAAGAGTTTAAGGTGCTGGGACGTGTTGCGTGTGTGGGTACTTTACATGATGGTGAAAAGAATAACTATGGTTTTTCTGCACTGGAGCATTGTGAGAGTGCTCAGTTTTTATTTATGGTGTGTGTGTGTGTGTGTGTGTGTGTATACACAGTGGTCTCTCGATATAACGTGGTTCACCTTTTGCGGCCTTGTAGGGTTTTTTTGTGCAATTTTGCATGCTCTTTTTTTTTTGCATTGTGTTTTGCATCCTGATTGTTTACGGGACTGTAGACCATTGCCAATCAATCTCCTTCTGTACAGTACAGATGGCCAAATTTGCATAAATCTTCGATCACTAGCAGTGTGACTCTGAAGGGCTGTATGTCTGCAAGTTTTGCAAGGTTTGAACTTTTGAGAGCGTTTAAACAAGAGACAAAAGTGAGAAAATGTTCATGCCTGTCTGAGAAAAGTGTATAAAGTGTGTAGTGAGGGATTTTACAGCCTTAAATCATCTATAATAGTTGTAAAAAATAAAACTGACTACTTAGAATTCGCCTATTGCGGGTTATTTTCACAACACGATTAATGAGGGACCACTTTATATAATGTATGATAACAATAAGAGTACATTACTCACACCCCTGCCGTGAAATCTTACCTTTATTTGTATAGAGGACCGGAAACGATCTCCTGAACCACAGCACAATGTCGACCTTAAAGACGTAGTAGACGGTGATGCTGATGATGAAGAGAAGCGTCACACTGCCAAACACCAGTTTAATGGGAAGTATGATGTTGGGATCTGCAGAGATGGACATCACACAAACAGGTTTAGGGTGCGTCTCCACCGTGGACGTGTTCAGAGTACTGGATCATCATTTGATGGAAATGACATGGAAGTTACGCCGTGACATGGCAATTGTCATAGCACTAAGATGAATCTCAGAGCATTTCTGAAAAATGAATGAACGTCCACTCTCTACAGCGTTTTTTTCAGATTGAAATGATCACATAGGAGCCAGTAAGCATCAAAACACCTGAGTCACTTCACTTTGTTTGTGGCCACTCTGTCCACTGTAAGTGATTCTGAAAGTGTCTTTCCCCAAGATAACTATTTAGATAAGAGTTTAATGTTGAAGTTTTATGTCCTGGTTCTCTTAGCCTGGTTTTGGACTTTCAGAGATGGATGATGGTGTGAGGTTAATTTTCTTATGGCAGGGTTATTCTGTGTTTTTACCTGCTGGCAGCAGAGTAAAATATCCCTCATGGAAGCCCATGAAATTTTCTGCTCTACATGTGTAGTTGACGTGGAAATCCTCCTCGTTCACGTTAGAAAGCACCAACAGTCGCTCCAGCCAGGCCCCGTTATGGTGATCGTCCCTCCTCAAAAAACTGTTGAGGACAGATGGATGAGAAAAAAGAGAGGAAATACAATGAAGTGGAAGCTTAGTTCGATCAGTATATAAAATGAGTAGAAGAATTAAAGTAAATAAAAAGAAAAATAAGAGTGCTGACCTTTTTTTTGGCGAATAGATCCGTAACGAGGAGTCTTTTGAAACTAGCTTATCTCCAGCCTTCCAATTAATAGAGGCCTTAGGTTCCCCAACACTCTCTACAAACACCAGGCACCGTTTGGTGAAATTGGACCCTAAACAAATACACATTCAATATAAAAAATTATGCACTGTAAAACTTTGTATATTGACTGAAACTCGCAGTAATGTAATGTAATCTGATTACTGAAATCTGATTACATATTGTAAGATATGTATTTTATTCTCTTATTTGAGAGTTGCCAGGTTAAACGCATTCTGCCTGAAATGTGCACGTACATTTAGTTACCGTGCAATAACAACAAAGGGATACAATGAATCAGGAGGTAGTTATTCACATGTTGAGTCAGTCAAACTGTAAAATGCTATAAAATTTTCTCCAAAACTGTTGCAGACACACTCACCTATCTGCACCTTAATTATCTCATTGGCTGGTTCACGGATTTGTGGAACCAACGAGTACTTTTCTGCAAAGACAGACAACATGAAATAGAGCAACAGCTGTGATTTTTATTATTTGTAATGTTTGTGATTTGGAAATGTGAATTGTGTTCCACTGGATGAATCATTGTGTTGTGGACAAACAGCCTAAAGTCCCTCTCTCGCTCTCTCAACTGCTTGTCTTCATTCTCACCTGTAACCTTGGCGTAGATGGTCTCTGACATCGATCCCGTGACTCCACCGAGGGTGAACGTCAGGGTACAGGTGTAGGAGTCGCTGTCTCCAAGTTCGACCTTGTCGATCTTCAGCGTGGTCGCATCGATGAAGGAATACCTGCCTGTCCCATCAACTATGGGATCACAACCCTAGATGAAGAGAGGAAATGTCTATTTAATGATGGCGATAAGTAAACAATACAACTTTTTTAGTGAAGGCACGTGGCCTTTTGTACATTCCTTTAAAAAGGGGGTACAGTGTCCTCTCGCTATTTTTTTTTTTCTTGTTACAACGCATTGTGTTCTGCGTCCTGATTGGTTAAGGGACTGTAGATCAGTTTTCAGTCCATCTTCGATCGCTGGCTGAAAACAGGTTTTGATCTTTGGTTTCATTCTATAATACTGGATTTATTTTTCTACGAAGGTTTGAACTTTGAGAGTTTAAACAAGAGAGAAAAGTGAGAAAATGTTCATGCCTGTCTGAGAAAAGTGTATAAAGTGTGTAGTGAGGGCTTTTACAGCCTAAAACATCTATAATAATTTAAAAAAATAAAGCTGACTACTTCGTGGATTTCTCCTATCGCGGGTTCTTTTTGGAACGTAACCCCCTCGATAAACGAGGGTTCACTGTAGACTACTTGAAAGTTTAAGGAATTCATAAGAAAAGTCTTGTCGACAGTCGGTATCTTCAATGACAACTTTCATCATATATTGATTGTGTTGATGCAAAAGTCATTAAAGTCGTATTAAAGTAAAGGGCATTCTGACTTTTCCCCCAACATGAGTATAGATATCAGTTTTTAGGTTTCTCCAACTTTATATCTTGTACATATCGAATAAACCTCAAGTGTTTTTTTATATCTAGTATATGTACTGATGCAAATGACATTTCATGTGACAGAGTTTTCTTCTTCTTTCATCTGGCTGAGAAAAAAACACCTGTGCAACATCTGGTGTAAAATCAACATTTTAAATGTCGGGGCTCTTCGAGACTCCCACAACTCACCCTGTACCACTCGATGGAGGCAGTGATGTTGTAGCTTTTCAGCTTTTTGATGTCGCTCACCAAAGGGCAGATCAGGTTGCCAGTGACTGCCCTTGAAAGAATTTGTTCAGCTTTCTTTGGCCTTCCACATTCTCCAGGAACAGGCAGGTCCACCACGAGCTCGGTGACCCGCCTGTAACACTGAGAGGGAGTCCTGTTGAAAATTGAAGATGATTTTGTTTTTAACGGTGAAGAGAGAATCTTTGTTCGTAGTTAAGGAGCTTCTCTGGTTTCTTCAAATACAGCACACAGAAATCTTGTAAACTACAGAGTTCATGTTCAGCTCTAAACATCCATTATTGTGCTTTTTAAATGTGCATACCACTAGAAGTTGCTAAGGTCAAAAACTCCTAAACATTAGTCCTGCAATCTCCTGCTCCAGATGTGCATATGTGCAGTTGTTTTTATTGATTCAACCAACGTCTGTTGATATTCCTCTTTTCCACGAATGCCACCGTACCTCAGTATGGCCTCATATTCCCCGGCGTCACCTAGCGTAACTTGAAGAATCCACAGAGTCTCTCCGATCACCAGGGTTCGACCCGTCTGGTTGCTTATTTCTTGGCCCGTTGTCGAGTTGTACCAGGTGATGTTGTAAGGGACGGCCGTGACGTTGAAGTTTCTGGGAGACACCAAGTTGCTATTCAGCATGGCCACATCCCCGGGAACGGACAAAACTCTCTCATGCGGTTTTTTGGTACAGCTCGCTGCAAGATCTGTAAAGAACATATTCGTCCATTATTTCAGCCATTCATTGTGATCCAGGTCTGAGCAAACCTACCCAAGTTTCCAAGAAATTAATTAATTGTGTGGCAGGAAATTTTTTCATTACGAGAAAAGTCAGTGCTTGTTCCTGACTTTAAAGTGACCTAGAGAGGTTGGAGAGATTTGTTTTCGGGGACTTCACTTGTTATTCATATTTGCTCTCACGCATATTTTTGGATTTCTGTCTTACATAAAGTGCTTTGATTCGATCGGCCTTTCCTTCGTGTTGGATGTTTTCTTTTCCGCTCAGGGTCTTACAGTTGCTCAGAGGACATTGTGCCAGGCTTCCAGTATTTTTCCATGCCGCTGTTTGCCAGTGAGTTGGTTTTTTCCGATTCTCTGGCAGCCGAAGCTAAAATCACAGATTTGCTTTGTTCCCATTTTACACTTTAGAAAACTGAGGCAGGATGAAATTGTTGTTGTGTTGCTGTAATTAAGTCTTAAAGAATCCCAGCTGAATTTTCCACTTTAACTCTAAATGTGTTTGGTGTTCGACTGTCCAGCATCAGAGAGATCTTTCTACCAGAAACTCTGCTGATGAATCGTGCCACACAAAGAGCGCATTACCACTAGCAGCCACAAGATGGTGGCATCTGTACACAAACTGGAGGCAGGAGTGGAGTGGAGTTGGACTTGCTGAGACTTTTACAGTGTGTCTGCCTCACAGCTCAAGATATATTTACGGCGTTGAAGAAAACGAGGTGATTCAGCTTACCGTGTGCGAGTCCTGTACAGATACAGAGTACCCCGAGGAAAAACAGAAGGCTTCCCAGTGTTGACTGCCGGCACATTGCTGAAAATAACACGTAGAAACACTTAGAGGTGATCTGAATATGTCTCTAGCTCACCAGATGCAAAGAAAATGGAAACATAAAAAAACAGGCAGGCAGTATGTCAGTAGTTAATATTAACTAAACTATAAACTTTATTAACTATGGTTAATAGTTACACGCACAGGGTCACATTAGGCCATAAACCACAGTTCATATTTGTGTTTATGGCTTAAGTCATCAGCCGCTTTGAGTTAAGGATCCAGATGACAACGAGGATGAGAGACTACCTAAATACATCTTTTTGTTGGTCAATGATTCCTCCCAGAGGTTGGATCCAGATTCAGATCACCTTTATTTCTCCCACAGCGGGGGAATTTACAGCGCAACAGCAGAAAAAAAAACACAGTGTGAAACAGACAGTAAGAAAATGCGAGACAGAATGAAA
>JAOXYL010000052.1:5014773-5035041 GCA_028564955.1 Terapon puta
TGCTGCATGGACAGATAATTTCACTTGTTTTGAGAACATTTTCCCTCAGATTTAGTGTTTTTATCTTGTTTTTAGACACCCTTTTTTGCAGTGTGAGTCTGCATCTATTTGTGGCTAACTGGGAAATCAGATGCCTGCGTGCAAAGGTTTTAGCCTTTCATGCATGTGTTTTCCGATTACCTGGCTGATGAGTTTGGCAGCCTGCGTGGCCTTCTTGATGTCAGGACGATCGACCACGGAGGTGTAGTGCAGGTTGGCTTTGGCGTCCTTCTTGTAGGAAACCTGTGTTGTTCAACAGAAACAATACAGTATGTCACAAGAAAGAAAATAAAAGCACATCAAAAGAGAAATACAAGAAAAAAAAGACAAACACGGTGACCATGGGGACTCACGTTGCTCTGGTTCTTGGCCACTGACATGGCGTGCTGAACATCAGGTGGAACAACCATCTGGTTATATATGGACTTGCCCTTTTCCTTCTCAAACTTGGATTTGTACAGCGTCTGGAGAGAGAGGAGAGGAATTTATCAAGGCCGGCCACACACACACAAAAAAAAAAAACTGTGAGGTCTGAGCTCATTTTACAGAACAAACGTGAGACAGTTTTACCTTGCTGACGAGCTTGTTGACCTCCTTGCTGTGGGCGGTGTCACGAGTCTCGGGCAGGGTAGTGAATGAGCCAGACTGCATTTCCTTCTTGCTGGCCTCCTTGTATTTGCTCTGAGGATGAAAATGAAAAACTTATAACACATGTAAAAGCCATAAAAAACAGAATTTAGTGCGAAGGTTTAGCTGATCGATACCTCTGATGCCAGAGTGCGAACGGCCTTGGCGTGGAGGATTTGAGGAGTGTCCTGGACTGGCACGTAGTGGCCCTTTTCCTTTTCATACTTCTGCTTGTACTTCACCTGGAGGGCAGCAACGAGACATTTTAAACATTTTAAACATTCAGTGGTGCTGTTTGAAACGACTGCACTTTGATTCAGTCATAGGGACAGTAATAAAAACGCAGGAAAAAACGTACTGTGCTGGCCATCTCGGCGTTCTTCAGAGCCAGGACGGTGAACTTGTCATCAACGACGGGAATGACGCAGCCCTTCAGCATCTCTTTGTCGTACTTGTACTCAACCTGTAGGTGAAACAATGGAAGGAAAAATTAGAGAATCACTGTTGGCTGTCGTTAAAAAAAACAACAACACACGTTTAAAGACGAAACTCCGACTCACATCGCTCTGTTGCATGGAGTTCTTGGCGGCATTGACAAAGTCGGGTCTGTCCGCGGTCCAAATCCACTTGTTCTTGGTGGCTTCGTACTTCTTCTTGTAGTCGAGCTAAAAACAGAAAAACATCCGGGTGCGTGAAGTTAAACTTTAAACGACAATGAACAAATTTCCTGATACTTCCTGATAATAAAGACGCCTACGTTGCTGATGTTCTTGTAGGCCTCTTTGGCAGCACGAATCTCATGAGCCTCGGGGTCCATGTTGATCTGGGCCTTGCTCTTCTCATACACTTCTTTGTACTTCAGCTGCAAGATAAAGGAAAAACAGACCATCAAACACACAATAAAAAACATCTCTCATACATGTGCCTGTATGTAAATGAAGTGGGACTTACGTTGCTGGTGATCTCCTTGACCTTCTTCATGTGCTGCTGGTGAGGAGTGTCATAAGGCAGAGTGTATCCCTTTGCCTTGGTCTTGTTGTACTCCATCTTGTAGATGATCTGTGGAATAATCATCATCACATGGTCAGGGGCGATTTAAAATAAAAAAACTGATTATTTGACATTTTTGACTGTTAAAGATTTGACCCAAAATAACGAAACGACACATGAGAAACTCACGTCGCTGATCTTCTTGCTGCGTCTGTGGGCCTCGTACTCAGGAGTCTCCAGCACAGAGGTGAACTTGTCCTTGGCACGTTCATACTGCTCCCTGTACCTCCACTGATGGAGGACGAAGACGTGTGAAGAAAAGAAAGTTAGCATCACTCATTGTATTTGTGTGCTTTTATTCATGTGTGTTCTAATTTATGACACTAAATTTAAGTAAAAAACTGTCCAAGAAAAGTGGTGATTGAATCTTTAAAAACTGATGTTAGAGTGCTTTTGAAAAGTTGAAATCAAATTAAATTGTTCAAAAGTTAGAGAGAGTAAAGTAGCATTTCAGATTAATGTTCTTTTCAGATTATGTTTTATTCTATCTCTTTCTTTTACTTCATAATAAAACTAAACTTAGTTTAGAAAACTATGTTTATTTTAGTTTTAATTTACAGTTGATTGACAGTTTTCCTTGGGATAGTTATCTTTCTGTATGAGGGCAAAGTCAGAAACACTTGACAAATGTGATGTTTCACTGACTAAAAATAATAGTGTGTGTACTGAGTGAAGTGGTGTCCATGCAGGAGTGTATGAAAACATGCTTTATGAAACATGCAAACACACACAGAGGGAGTTATTCTCCAGGAGGATGAAGATGAGGACACGTGTTACCGATACTCAGTCATGAAAGTCTGCAGTGCCCGCGTAGTTCACCATGAGTGCATCATACGCTACTGCTCAGTCATTTACATTTAATAAAGATGAGGTTCACTCAAGAGAAGACAAAAGAAGCGAAAGTAGCTGAAAAATCTGATGAAGTGACACTGTGGCTCCAACTTGCATAGAAACAAAAAATGGGAAGAATAGCATCTAAAATCTCCACATAGGTTTTAATAAAGGTATAAAAGGTGACTGATGAATAGAAAAATAACATATTTCCATATACATATAGTCTGCAATCTGACTCTATAAACAGTATTTCTGCTGTTGGGCATCCACAGAACTGCATTTTAACATGAGTTAAAGGTGGAGTAATTCATGAGACATGAAGAGAAGTAAAAAGGTGATGGAGGGATTAGGGAGGGAGAGGAAATATGTGGAAGTTAAAACCCCTTCAGGAGTTAAATGGAGGGAGGGAGCTTCTACAGGATGAGGGAGGTGATGAGACCTTGTCCAGAAACAGCAGGGAGGATCAAAATAAGCTGGTGACTTCTGACTGCAAGTCTTAAAAGTACAGAAAGCTTTATTTCCTGCTTGTTTGTGGACAGGGACCAGAGTTACCGTGGCTCAGTGGCTGTTTACCTTACTGGTCATAGTGGACGAGTAAAGGGCTGTGAGGAGGTCGGGCCGGAGTAGCTCATTGCAGCCACTCTTTAGCAGCTCCTTTGCTCTGGATTTATACCTTGCCTGTTCACACACGCACATACGACGAGACACACACAGCATGCCAAAGTTGAGGACACGTGAAAAACAGCAGAAACACTGGGAACCCGGGAGAGGTACTCCAGAGATCCAAGTGTGACGGAGGAGCTGTTTGTCCTCATCTGTGCCTCCAGAGTGACATAACTCGCCATCGTTTGATAACAATGGCTTACTTGGATATAATCAAGATTAAACAAGCGTATTTTTTCAGTGTAAATCAGTGAACTGTCTCTTTGATGGCACAGATAAAGGAGAGTCCTGCTCACTCAAGGTAGCCTTCCAGCTGCTGTTTGAGTGGCTCTGTTTCACAAAAAAAACCTGTGTGGGATGAGAGAACAGATACGGAGAGAGATTTATTGTGTTGGAGAGCCATGCGACGACGACCGCCGGCAGGTCTGTCGAGGACCTCATGCACCGGTGCCGGAGGTCTGGAGGACCGGACCGGACCGGAGGTAGCAGCGGGAGGAGGCAGGCCGGTGGCTCAGCACAGCCGGGGCGTTTACCTGGCTCATCTTCCTGTTCTCCCTGGCCAGCTGGTATCTAGGATCATCTGTCGTAATGGTGAACTTATCCCTGGTCTTCTCATAATTAGCTTTGTACATCCTCTGCTCAGAACGTCAGAAGGTAGTTAAAGACAAATGTCCGGAAAACAATGCGCATTGTCATGTGATGAGACTTTTTCAGGGACAAAGGAGGGTTAAAACAACTTAATATCACAAGAGACATTATAGGCAATACTCCAATAACACTATGAATTCACATTCTTTTACCTGCAACCTGAGAGTCCCATAGAGATGCATAAAGACAGAGACATTTAATTAAAGTGTCTATTTTACAAAAAATCATTTTAATCACGTTTCAGCAACAAAAACATATTTTAAACTATTTTATGAGGTAAAGACTGAAGGGACTCACATCATTGATGAGGATGGAGGCATTCTTGGCAGCCTGGAAGAACGGCGTGTCGGAGGTGTACTTGAAGTTGCCTCTGTTCTTCTCAAAGGAGGCTTTGTACAGTCTCTGTTAGTACCAAATGAAAAAATAAAAGAGGAACATGCAGAAAGTTAAAGATGCCTTCATATGCTACAATAAGAAGCATACCTGAAATATGAAGTTAAGTATTATATGACATCATTACGTTAAATTAGAAATGATAAATCATGAGTGGATCCTTCACCTCACTGTACAGCGTCTTGTTCCTCTCAGCCTGCACCAGCTCAGGTGTGTCCCAAACAAAGCAGCCGATACCCTTCAGCCAATCCAGGTCCTCCTTGTACTTGACCTGAAGGGGGACGAAAAAGGGGATTTAATTTATAGCACATGACATATCTGCCCTCTGAGGTAAATATTTGATCTTAAAAAGGTCCGTAATGTTGGAAGGCACGTCAGCTGTACTCACGTTGCTGACGTTATCGTTGACAATTCTGCTGAAGAAGAACTCAGGACGGTCGGGGATGGACTTCCATGTACCCAGAGAGTTGATGTACTTCTCCCTGTATTTAACCTGAGGTGGATTAGATTAGATTAGAAAAAAAGTGAGAGAGATGACAGAAATAAAAACGTTCTCTTTTTTTCTAAATATGAACATATAAAGAAAATAATGGAAGATCTAATTTCTGACCTCGCTGATGTCATCGGTGACTCTGCGGTGGTAGGTGATGTCCAGAGCGTCCTTGACTGTGCGGTAGTGGCCCTTGGCGAGCTCGAAGGTCTCTTTGTAACGCAGCTGAAGAAATGAAAGAAAAATGTCAATGAAACACAAATACAGCAACACAGATGAGTTATTATCTGTCTATAAGAATATAAAAGTCCTATAATGGCTTTATAGTAGATCTTCAAATAATCTTCCCAGATTCGTGGCACTGATAAAAATAGTTGTTTCTTATGAATGGTATCCAATGAGCACACTCACGTCGCTGGACTGCAGGTAGGATTTCTTGGCACGGATCAGGTGGGGTGTGTCCGCAATGGCAGTGTATCTGTGCTTCATCTTCTCATACTGATCTTTGTATTTGATCTAAAGGAAGAAATGAAATGTGTGCAACACATCAGAAGACAGGTAGTTATTGCAAGAAAACCACAAAAAAAAAGATATTCTTGTTTTTATTCTCCCGAAGGGTTGTGAGGGTACGGTATGAGGAAAAGACTTACGTCGCTGTAGACCACTTTCATTTTCCTAGCATGGCAGATGGTTGGTGTCTCCATTTCTGGAGTGAAATGAGCTCTCTCCTTGGCAGCCAAGTCAGTGTACATGTACTGCAGAGAAACATAAAAAATTAAGGATTAGATTATCTGGAAAAAAATATAAATCTGTGTCAAACAACAATCTGGTGATGGCATCTATGGACTTGCTTTGTTGGTCAGCTGCTGGGCCCATTTGGCTCTCTGAATGTCCACAGCGTCCACGGTGGTGGTGACCTTGGCCATTTCCTCCTTGCTCTGGGCTTTGTAGATCAGCTGTAAACGGGAGAGAGAAAAAGTCAAATGCTCAGTCAAATCAGTTGCAATATTTGACAGAATATCAGCAACTTTTATTCATGTAATTTGGTAAAATGTGTTTGCAAAAGTGACTCACGTTGCTCATGTGGGTCTTAAGCTCAGTCACACGCTTGTACTCTGGTGTTTCCAGGACCACGGAGAAGTTGGCGAGGTTCTTCTTAGCCTCCGTTGGATAGGTCACCTACATGAGTGAAAAACAGGCCACACAAATGCTTATGATGCCTCCACAGTGAATTAATTATCAAAACAAAATGAATGATAGTACATAAAGGGATATTCCGTCCAAAAGGAAACACATACCCTGAATTTGGTGATGTTGCGGACGTGGACCATCTCTGGGGTGTCGTACAAGAAGCAGCCGAGACCTTTGAGCCACAGCAGGTCCTCTTTGTATTTCAGCTAAAAGCACAAAAGGGGTTTAAGTGAACATCTTCGACCAATGATTTCAAGTCAATTCTGTAAAAATCTGCATCAAACTCATGTCTCGTCTCCATACATCGCTGGTGATCTCGTTGACGTGGTAGCAGTGCATCAGCTCGGGCGTCACGGGCATGGAGATCAGTTGGCCCTTGCTGTTGTTGTACTTCTCTTTGTACCACAACTGGGGCGAGAAAGGAACAAAAAGGCAGCGTGAATAGAAGAAAATAACCAACGGCATCAAGCCACATGAATAAAGAAAGGAGAAAATGACATTAATTGTGAGAAAACGGCTTCATACGTCGCTGAGGTGCTCCTGGTTCATCTTGACTTGTTTGATATCGGGGGTGTCGTAGGTTGTGTGGATCTTGTCCTTTTGCTTATGGTAGTCCTCACGATAAATACGCTGTTGAAGGGAAGAAAGTAACACATGTGATCGTTTCATCCAGTAAAGAAGTGCCTTAGAGTGTCATCGTTAGCAGCAGTGTGTTATCTTACATCGTTAATGATCTTGTGGGCCTTCCTTGCGTTGACGAAGTTGACGCCCTCTGGGTGAAGAGTGTAGGCCTTAGCCTTGACCATCTCATAGGCCTCCTTGTACTTCACCTGTCCAAAAAAAAGAAACAAAAATGTATGATGCAGGAACATTAGAGCTACATTAGCAAAAAAAAGAAGGTTTTACTGATGTCAAAAGAACGGGATAATTGGATGGTTGGAGACAGTGACAGTACTTACATCGCTGGTGACGATGGTGTTCATCTTAGCCTGCTTGATGAGCGGGGTGTCGTGGGGCAGGGAGTAACCAGTGGGCATGAAGTTCTTGTTGGCCTCCTTGTACCAGTTCTGGGAGAAGTCAGGACAACGCGGTAAGACAGGTTGTATTTCATCTTTACACACAGATTAAAAGCCTAACTCCATACATAATGAAAAATAAACTATTACAAAGAAACGGAGTTTAAATACAACATGTGTTAATCAATTTTTGCAGACATTTGTGTGCTTTTCCTCTCAATTTTGATCACTCATATCCCCGATGGACTGTTGCAGTGCTTCAGGAGGAGGAGATCAATTAATAATCACATGAAATTAAAAGATTTAATCATTCTATAAACGTTTTATTCAAAAAGGACGAGAGCTGTGTCCAAAATGACATCTTTTTTCTACCTACTTTATTGCACTACTTAAGTTTCTGCCATTTCTCATTGTAAAATGTATGCAAAATTCTGTTGTCCAAAGACATTTCCCACAACTAATTAAAAATTGTGGTATATAAACTGCTGTAACAGCTGTAAAAAATGATAACAATGGCACACTGCACTCCTGTCAGCATTATATGTGTATAATTTAAAACAAATATTTTTTCAGTCAACAAAAAAGAGTAACTAATGAGACAGCAGTTTCTAAATAAGTATACTAAACAAAACTGAAATGTCATCTTACATCACTCTGGATGTAGTTAGCCAGGCGAGCTCTTTCGGTCTCAATGGTGACAGCAGGAGCGGTGTTGGTGCCCTTGATGTTGGCGTTGTAATCATAGCGGTAGTGCAGCTGGAAAAAGAGAAAGAAAAAAAAGTATGGTCATTATTTTTATTATATGATGAAATATAGATATTAAAAGCCCATATTGTTATGATAATATAGTTACTTACGTCACTCAGGTTCTGGGCGTTCTGCTTGGCCGTCTCATACACTGGAGTCTCTGTCACCACTGAATACTCCTTGAAAGCTTCGACACCTTTGGCTCTGTACTTGTTCTGGAATAAAAACACAACAGCACAGTAATCAGAATAGCTTCTGATTAAATTTGGCAAGATGTTGAAACCAAATAACTGAGAGGTAACCGCAGGTAGTATAAGAATGAACATGCTGGGTGTGCTGACCTCGCTCTGAAGGTTGCCAGCATGTTTGACACGCAGGATCTCAGGAGTGTCCCAGGCATAGCAGCCGATACCCTTCAGCCAGTTCAGATCATCCTTGTAGAAGATCTGCAGAGAGAGCACAACAAAACACAAGTTGAGTGACCCTAGCAGATGAGTTTGCATTGTAATTGTCTGCTGATCCCACATAGAGGACATGATATGGTTTGAACAAAGTATTGGCACTACATGAGCGAGAAAAAATCTATATCACAGCTAAAAAATAGTTTTACTTTTTCACTTTCTTTTTGGTTCCTACTTATTTAGTTGTTTTTCTTCTTTATGATACAAGACACTATGATCTTTCCTTGACTTTTAATTTAGTGAATATATAAATATAGAAATTAAGAAGCTGGTAAGTGGAGAAAGAAGAAGTTGCCATGTTTTAATATAACATTATCTCTCACTGTACACCTTGCTCCATTAAAGAAAGTCAGAAACAAGTGAAGGCCAGTTACTCACGTCGCTGAGCTGCTCGTTGACTTTGCGAGCCTGGACGTACACCTGCATGTCGGGGAGGCAGATCCACTGATGCAGGTACTTGCGGTAGTGGATGCCGCTGACGGTGGACTGGGTGTTGCGGGCGGACAGGATCTCCAGCATGTCCGGTGGGATGTGGTTCTTGGCCTTGGTCTTCTCATAGTTCTCCTTGTACAGACGCTATAAAGGCGGACAGCAGACAGATGGGTCAGATCTCGCATCCTGTCCGCACAAAAAGCTACACAGCTGAATGTTTGTTGGTTAAAAGATTATTAATCTTAAAGCGTAGCTCCTGTGATCCTCATTAAAAGAACAGAAGATGAAACCGATGGATTTAACTCACATCCAGGACCAGCTTTCCAGCTTTGACGCAGCGAGCCGTGGCGGGGTCGTCCTCAAGAGACTTGGGCAGACTGTAGAGGGACTTGAACTTCTCATAATCCTCCTTGTACTTCACCTAAAGTGGCAAGAGGGTCAGCGTGAATATGGCTTCAGCACTGTAATAACATGGAATAAAAAAGAAAAGGATGAGATTTGAACTCACGTTGCTGAGGACGACTTTCTGGATTTTGGCGTGCTGCAGGGCGTGAGCGTCGTGTGGAATCTGGTAGCTCTTGGCTTTAATTTTGTCCCAGGCTTCGCTATAGTTTTTCTATTGACAGAGAAGTCAAAAGAACATTATCAACATGTGTCTGTGTGAGAACTTGTTGCCGACTGAAAGAGATTTATAAAGAGAGAGTTTATTGTATATTAACACTTACGTTGCTGAAGAAGTGCTTGAAGTTGTGGCACCTGGCGTAGTCGTAGGTATCCAGAACGGTGGTGTACATGTGCTTCTCCTTATGATAAGCCTCCCTGTAGTTGAGCTGTGAATGGCAGTGGTTTAAGTAATTCAATAAATTAGGCATTTTTAACTCGAATACTGTACATTTTATGTTTTAAGTCCGGCTCACTCACATCACTGGCCCAGGTGTGACCGAGGACAGCCGTCACATAAGCTGGGGTGTCTGTCACGATGGAGTAATTGTTGAATTCTTTCTTGGCTTCATCTCTGTATTTCAGCTGAAAAGGAGAGAAATTATAAGAGTGAATGTCAGGTTGTCTTCAATAAGATGTGCATAATGAGTGAAAAGGTCTCCTGCAATCCTCCGCGGCATCACTCACGTCGCTCTGCAGCTCGTAGGACTTCTTGGCGCGAACGATCTCTGGCGTGTCCCAGACGTAGCAACCGATGCCCTTCATCCAGTTCAGGTCGTCCTTGTAGAACACCTATTAAACGACAACAACAAAAAGCACAATATTATATATTCAGTAATGAAGAGAACTTTTTGCTTTTGTACTCTTGCTTACAAATCTAGTATATTTTGGGAAAAAGCTGTAGTGACAAAGAAAAGTCTCACTTGATGAAAACAACTACAACATTTGGATTTTAAAATATGTGTTTTTATAATAGCTCAACACATGTCATGTATTAAAAGACAGTGAACTGCCTGTATATCTAATATAAAATTTACTTTACTTTGCTCACAGGAAAATTGCACGATAAAGAAATACAAGCAGCAGATGGGAGGACCTACATCACTGAGAATCTCGTTGGTCTTGCGGGCACGAATGGCGTCCTCCTGGTCGGGGTGGCAAGTCCACTGGTGCAGGTAGGTGCGGTAGATGACGTCGCTCAGCATGTCCTGGCACCGCTTGGCCACCTTGTTGGCGATGATGTCGGGCGGGATGTGGGTCTTGGTCTTGGTGTGATGGTAGTCCTTCTGGTAGATCCTCTGTGAAAATACCATGGAAAGTTACTGACCTAGATAAACCTAAAATAAAGCTTATGTGGAGGATAACAAATGTATAATTCTAATTTATGGCCATAGATGTAATTATAATGCTTAAAAAGAAGATTTGATGGCAACGTGTCGTCTCTTTGAGCAACACTTAAACTAAAACTAATCTTGATAGCTCATTTACCCAACTGTTACTGGTATCTTACCAATCCCTTGTTCTTCTCCTGCTCTCCAAGGCGCATAACCTCAGGGAAGTCCACCAGGGTCCCAGCCATGTAGTGTCCCTTGGCCTTCTCATGCACTTCCTTGTACTTGGCCTATTAGGATCCAGAATGACAAGAGTCTTAATTTTGTTTACAGACTGTGATAAAAGAAGAAAAAACATAATTCTATTTGACGCTTCAGCTGTGATCATTTAAAAAGAAGCAGTGTAAGACACTCACATCACTGGCGATCTCTCTGCCCTTTTTGCCGCTGAGGAGCGGGATGTATTCATGGTCGAGCTTGTAGCCTGTGGCCTTGGACTCGTCCCAGTTTTGTTTGTAAAGTTTCTGAAATAAAAGTAGACAAAAGGGTTAAGAAAAAGCTGCTATAGTGATACACAGCCAATGAGTGATGATGATAAATTAATGGAGGAATGGAGACGTTTGTTTTCATTTACCTCGCTGATGATCTTGGACACCTCCCTGCTATGGGCCAGTTGAGGAGTGTCCTCTGAGCCGATGTACTGACCCTTCTCTGCATTGAAGGTCTCTTTGTACTTCAGCTGTAGCGGGAAACAAACCACAGAAGTGGGATGTTATCTTCCACAGTTGTTTATTGATATATTTCTTGATTTGTCGTAGTTTAAATGTTCTCCTTGTACATACGTCACTGAGGTTGGCAGCATTTGTCTTGGCCAAGAGGATCTCAGGGCGGTCGACAATCAGGGTGAATTTACCGAAGCATTCTTTGGCGTTCTTCTTGTAGAGCCTCTGCAAGTAGAATTACAGCACCGAGGTGAGACAGAGTGAACTGACACAAAAAATTACTATGTGCGCTAAAAGAAAAACAGCCAAATCAAAAGACTGTAGTAAAGGTAAACATACCTCGTTCAGAATCTCCTGGGCCTTCCTGACTTTGACATGGTCAACAGAATCAGCTGCCACCCAGCCACAGCCACGAATCCATTCCATATCAGCCTTATACACATACTGAGGACAGAAAACATGTTTTCAAGAGGTTAAGATGAGAAGTTTCATTGTGTGAATATGAGAAATAAGCCCAGGATTGGTGTGATAGGCACTCACGTCACTCTGAAGGTCATAGGCTTTGCGGGCCTGGATGACGTCGTTGGAGTCTGGCATGCAGGTCCACTGGTGCAGGCGGGTTCTGTAGTTGTCGTCGTTGACCTGGATCTGGCATTTCTTGGCCAGTTCAAACTGCAGCATGTCCACTGGCAGATTGAACTTGGTCTTGGACTTGTTGAAGTCCTTCTTGTATAGAGCATCGCTGGCAATCTTGGCTGAGTTCAGAGCGAGCATGATCAGAGGGTCGTCAAAAACGCTGAGGGCTCCGATGTGGTGGCCGACCTGCTTACGGTATCCCTCGAGGTACTTATGCTACAGGACAGAGGAGAAATAATTATCTCTCTCAGTTAAATGAATGGCCTTACATGTTTTGCGGAGAGTTAAATGATTAAATCGTGAAAAGAACAGAAGAAACTTGTTCCACGACTCACCTGACTCTGCACTTTACTGGTCTGAATGCACTGCTTGATTGGAACTGCATCTCCAGGCATGAAGTAGCCGGTGGCTTTGACACTATCCCAAGCTTTAGTGTACAGTTTCTGCAAGACATGGAAGTAGGAATTATGACCATCTATTGCTTATAATCACAGAAGATGAAATCGGTACAGGGTCCAGGCTAGATTGAAAAATGCAGCAAATATGAAGAGCCATCTTACCGGGTGCACGTTCTTAGCCACCTCTCTGGCTGTGGCAAGAGTCGGAGTATCCACCAGAGAGTACTTGGTCTTTTCCTGGTGCCAGGCCTCACGATATTTGGCCTGAGCAGGGGGAAGAATCAAAATGAAGTTACCAAAAAACAATGCCGCTACTCTGAGGAGATTTATCTGAGGAAGAGACTCAAAACACATCCAAGTCATTCTCACCTCGTTCAGGACTTCGGCAGCGTTCTTGGCACAAACCATGTCCACTCTGTCAGTTGGAACTGTGTATTTCTGTTCATCCAACTTGACACGATAGCCTCTCTGCAAAATAGTAAGAAGGATAGTAAGAGCAGTAATTCAGCTAATTTACAGATACACTTACTGAAGATTTTTTTGAGGATAGAAATGTGATTTTAAAGCTTCAGTCATACTTACATCAGCCAGGACCTTCTGTGCATGCTTCACCTTCATAACATCCACACTCTCATGTGGCATCCATCCACATCCGCGTAACCACTCCAAATCAGCTTTGTAGACGGCCTGAGGAAAGAAAACATGCAGATTTGTTTGTGTGTTACCGTGACATTAAAACGTGTACAGTCAGTATAATGATACACTACAAGCACATGATATACATTTCAACAAAAGATCTGAGAAATATCTGATCGCTGTTACAAAAGACACCTACGTCGCTCTGAAGGTCATAAGCCTTTCTGGCCTGGACCACATCGTTGGAGTCGGGGAGGCAGGTCCACTGGTGCAGGTGAGTTCTGTAGTTGAAATCGTTGACTTGGATCTGGCATTTCTTGGCCAGCTCAAGGTTCAGCATGTCCACTGGGAGGTGGAACTTGGTCTTGGACTTGTTGAAGTCCTTCTTGTACAGGGCGTCGCTGGCGATCTTGGCTGAGTTCAAAGCCAGCATGATCAGGGGGTCGTCTTGCACGCAGCGAGCGCCGATGTGGTGGCCGACCTGCTTACGGTATCCATCTTTGTACTTGAACTAAAAGAGAAGAGATGAAAGGTTAACAAAGAGTCTCTCGTTTAGGAATCTGTTGTATTTAAACAACATCCATATTACGTTCTTACATCGCTGATGATATCTCTGGAAGCTCTAGCCTTCAGGACAGAGATGGCATCCTCCTTGATGTGGTAGCCTTTGGCCTTCTGGTCATCCCATGCCTTTGTGTACAGTTTCTGCAAGAGGTATGATAAAAACAAATTGTGAGATGTAGTCAGGACATTAAAATCCCAATACTTTAAGAATAAAAGGAAAAATATGTCAAACTTTAGCCCTTCAAAACAGGCAGGACCATAAACTTACATTGCTGATGTTGATAGCGTTGGCCTTGGACAGTTCGATGGTGGGGGTGTCAGATGGCAGGTGAATAGTGAGCTTGTCTTTTTCCCAGACTTCCTTATATTTCCTCTGTCAGAGAGAAAAAAGAGAACATTTTCATTTTGATTCCTCCCTTTATAAAGATATTTGTAAAAAACAAACAGTGTCACTTATAAATTCACAGGAGAAATGTGCCAAAAGACGCTATTACTCACATCACTGAGGTTCTCAGCGTTTTGCTTGGACAAGACGATGGCTGGCAGGTCGACAACGCTGGTGAACTTCACGGTGCTCGGGGGCTGGCGGTAGAGCCTCTCATTGAGAATAGTCTGGGCGTTTCTAGCTTTGATGACATCCACAGAGTCCTGAGGTGACCAGCCGCATCCTCTCAGCCACTCCATATCAGCTTTGTATACGGCCTAAAACACAAATGCAAGTTTGAACCCCATCAAACAGTTTTTTTATTTGTTTATTCTCAGGTTTTGTTTTTGTCTGAATGGAAGATGTCTCAAGGGATTTTCATTTTATTTGTTGTAGAAGATACTGCAGTACTGTACTTACATCACTCTGTAAGTCGTAGACCTTTCTCGCCTGAACCACATCGTTGGAGTCTGGCAGGCACGTCCATTGGTGCAAATGAGTTCTGTAGTTGAAGTCGTTCACTTGCTGCTGGCACTTCTTGGCCAGTTCAATTGTCAGCATGTCTACTGGCAGATTGTACTTGGTCTTGGTCTTGTTGAAGTCCTTTTTGTAGATGTTGTCACTGGAGATCCTGGCTGCATTAGCAGCCAGCAGGATTAGTGGGTCGTCATTCACGCTGAGGGCACCAATGTGATGGCCGCACTGCTTGCGGAAACCAGCCTTGTATTTGTACTGAAAATTTGGGATAGAAGTATTTTGATTAGCTACATAATAACAGCATTGCAGTGAAATATAAAAATGGTGCGGACAAATTCAGAGTGTGAAATTACAAAGTGAAGGTAATGTGATAATGTGAGAGAGAGGCACAGACTTACATCACTGATAATGTCTCTGGAGGCCTTGGCTGCTAAGACAGAGATAGCATCTTTGGGAAGGTAGTAGCCTTTATTAATGGTGTCCATATAGCCTTCACGATAATATTTCTGGGGAAACAAGAGTGACGCCGTTAGGGTGTCATATGTAATAACTGAAAAAAATACAGTACCTACTGTGTGGAGGAGACAATTTCCTACACACCATGCGATTAAAAAAGCAACAGTTTATTGAATTTTAGCACAAGTGTCTGATTTTCATAGTAAAACAACTGCTGTTAATCGTTGATGTACTTATTGGTCATTGAACGAAACAAGAAGGTAATGAATTACCAGACTGGTGTTGAGTTTATTCGCCTTGGCCAGGATGATCTCTGGGGTGTCGGGCATGACGTGAAGGTTGGTCTTATCATTCTCCCAGGCAGCTACGTATGCTTTCTGTAAACAGCAGATTATCGATTTATTTAGACACGACTTCAACTCATTCATAGATTGGTATAATACGTTTAATCCAAGAAACTAATAAGGCAAAAATCGGATAAAATACAATGAAATAATACAAAATAAGATGTCTTATCTTTACCTTGTCCATGGTCTGGGCATTGGCCAGAGCAAGGGCATATGGCATGTCACACGTCTGGGCAGTGAATTTGAAGTTGCTGGGATGTTGACGGTACTTCCTGTCGCTCAGGATCTCGGCTGCTTTCTTTGCTTTCTCCACATCAACCGAGCCAATCGGCACCCAACCGGTTCCCTTGATCCATTCCATGTCAGCCTTGTATACAGCCTACAGGTCATGCGGCGGAGGGAAAGGGGGAATCACAATGAGTTTTCCTCTAGAAAAATAGCATCTTTTCAGTTTTCAGAACGCGATAAATTCTTATTACTCACATCACTCTGCAGGTCGTAAGCCTTTCTGGCCTGGACCACATCGTTGGAGTCGGGGAGGCAGGTCCAGTTGTGCAGGTGAGTTCTGTAGTTGAAATCGTTGACTTGGATCTGGCATTTCTTGGCCAGCTCAAGGTTCAGCATGTCCACTGGCAGGTTGAACTTGGTCTTGGACTTGTTGAAGTCCTTCTTGTAGAGGGCATCGCTGGCGATCTTGGCTGAGTTCAGAGCCAGCATGATCAGAGGGTCATCGTGCACACTGAGAGCACCGATGTGGTGGCCGACCTGCTTACGGTATCCTGTTTTGTATTGGTACTGTGTAGAGAGAGAAAGAGAGAGGGAGAGAAGTGATGATTAGTAAAATACATTACAAATACATAAGTCAGTATTAGAGAGAAAATCATTTATATGCTGTTTATTTATATGTGACATACATCACTGATGATGTTTCTTCCATGTTTGGCAGCAACAACAGCGACGGCATCACCCTTAAGGTCGTAGCCTTTTCTGAAGATCTCCTCAACACCTTCCCTGTATAATTTCTGAGAAAAAAAAGAGGTTGAGTTATAAAATAAAAATCAAGATGCATAAAAAAATGGTATTTACTGACATGAATGTAGAATACAATAAAAAAAGACCGAACGTACCTTACTGATGTTGTAAGCATTTGCTTTAGCAAGCAAAAGCTCAGGGAGGTCAGAGCCTACGTGATTCTTGACCTTTTCAGCCTCCCAAGCAGCAATGTAATTTTTCTGTGGTGGGAGGAATAAAAACAAAAAGAACACAATTTGACCACCAGGAAAAGACTGAGCAGATATATAAAAACTGTGAAAGAGGGATATAAGTCTTTACCTTGTTGATAATATCGGCATTTGATTTGGCTAAGACCATGGGCATGGATGTCATGTCAGTCTTGTATTTCAGTGTGTCTGGTTTCTGCTTGTAGAGACGATCACTGAGAATCTTTGCAGCGTTCTTGGCCTTCAGCACATCGAGCGAGCCGATGGGGACCCATCCAACACCTTTGATCTCATCCAAGTCAGCTTTGTAGACAGCCTGTTGGGAGAGGCGTAAATACGCAACATTAAAACAGAAACACAGAGTCATCGTAGCATAAAATGCTCAGAATATCAAAAAAGGACTCACATCGCTCTGAAGGTCATAGGCTTTCCTGGCCTGGACGACATCATTGGAGTCCGGCAGACAAGTCCACTGGTGCAGGCGCGTGATGTAGTTGGCGTGGTTGACCTGAATCTGGCATTTCTTGGCCAGCTCAAGGTTCAGCATGTCTACGGGGAGGTTGAACTTGGTCTTGGACTTGTTGAAGTCCTTCTTGTACAAGGCATCGCTGGCGATCTTGGCTGAGTTCAGAGCCAGCATGATCAGGGGGTCGTCTTGCACGCAGCGAGCGCCGATGTGGTGGCCGACCTGCTTACGGTATCCTGTCTTGTACTTGTACTGATGTCAGCAGAAAACATTTTGCGTTAGAAACAGAACTTCTCACACGTTATGTTTAATATCAGTGTGTCAAGCATGTAAACAGATACATGGTGCGGCACGAGTCACTCACATCGCTGATGATATCCCTGGAGGCCTTAGCAGATTTGACAGAGATTGCATCCCCAGGGAGGAAATAGCCTTTCTTGATGGTGGCCTCAAAACCTTGTCTGTATAGTTTCTGAAAAGTAAGATGCCTATTAATACTTATGTTTGCTCGATCATGCCTCCACACCTCCAACGCAAGAACGTTAAGTAACCTTGAGAAGCTTGTTGAGAAAGACACAGTCAACTACCAGATTAAATCAAGTGCAACAAGATACTTACCTTGCTCATGTTGATTGCATTCTGCTGAGACAGGATGATCTCAGGAGTGTCGGGGTTAATGTGCAGTGTGGTCTTGTCCTTCTCCCATGCCTCAGTGTAGAGACGCTGAAACAAACCACAAATGAAACCAAGTGTTAAGCGATTATGGTACTTCCCATTAAGATAAATCATTATGAACCATTAGCCCTGTAATTCAAAAATATACTTGTACATTACCAAATAAATGATGGATTTTACCTTGTTCATGGTCAAAGCATTATTCTTTGCCAGTACGATGTTCATGGCTTCTGAGGTGCTGGTGAAGGGAACAGTGCTGGGGTGCTGGCGGTACTTCCTATCACTCAAGATTTCTCCAGCCTTCTTGGCTTTCTCCACGTCGAGCGAGCCAATGGGGACCCACCCCAGACCCTGGAGCCACTTCAAGTCAGCTTTGTAGACAGCCTGTGAAGTACAGTAATGCAAAATGTAATTCCTGACACGATTGGTAGTATTAACATGAAACAAAAGACTGAGAGAAATGAATTAGCAGGGAAGCTTCACTCACATCACTCTGCAGGTCATAAGCATGTCTGGCCTGGACCACATCATTGGAGTCAGGCAAGCAAGTCCACTGGTGCAGGCGGGTGATGTAGTTGGCGTGGTTGACCTGAATCTGGTTCTTCTTGGCCAGTTCAAAGGCCATCATGTCAACTGGCAGGTTGAACTTGGTCTTGGACTTGTTGAAGTCCTTCTTGTACAAGGCATCGCTGGCAATCTTGGCTGAGTTCAGAGCCAGCATGAGAAGAGGGTCATCCTGGACGCTGAGAGCACCGATGTGGTGACCGACCTGCTTACGGTATCCTGTCTTGTACTTGTACTGGAAGAAAAATATTTTAACGGATGTACATTAATTCTATTCAGTGGCCCAAATAAAATCATTTATTAACTATACTCTTTTTGCAAATCCGCTATCTATAGTAAAATGCACATTACATTAATAAGAATATTACAATAAACAGTCATTTTTCACTTTCCAATTACCAAACTAAAATTAAACAACTTACGTCGCTGGCAATGTCCCTGGAAGCTCTTGCTGCGATGATGGAAATGGCATCATTGCGCAGATCGTATCCCTTCTTCTTGGCATCTTCATTTGCCTGCTTGTACTTTTTCTGCAAATAAACACAATCACCCCAAACACCTCAATCAAACAATAAATATATCATTGGAAGCAACTGATAAACAAGAGTTGCTGTACCACCCTAACTATTTAAGTTCTCACTTACCAAACTGTAGTTGACATTGTTTGCTTTGGCCAGGAGAACATCCATAGCATCAGGCATAACATGGATCTTGGTCTTCTCCTTGTCCCACACTTCAACATATGCTTTCTGCAGTCACAGAAACCAACCATATCAGAATTTACTTAGATATATATATATTTGTATTTTCTTACACTATCAATATTTAGAAGACTGAGATATTTGATATCAAACAAAATCATTGTTTGAATGTGATCTCATACCTTGTTCATAACCTGAGCGTTGGCCTTAGCCAGCACCATGGGCATGTCTTCAGTGGTCACTTTGTACTTGAAGTTGCTTGGGTGCTGACGGTACTGTTTCTCACTCAAGATCTCTCCGGCTTTCTTCACCTTCTCAACATCCAATGAACCTATAGGCACCCACCCAATACCCTGCAACATCTTCAGGTCCTCCTTGTAAACAGCCTGGAGACCACAAAAAGGGTTTATTATGGTCAAAAACATTAAAATATACAGTCATGAGCATAAAAACTTCTCACAGGATAAATTCATGGGATCCAAAGGATTCGTACTCACATCACTCTGCAGGTCATAAGCATGTCTGGCCTGGACCACATCGTTGGAGTCAGGCAGGCAAGTCCAGTTGTGCAGGCGGGTGATGTAGTTGGCGTGGTTGACCTGAATCTGGTTCTTCTTGGCCAGTTCAAAGGCCATCATGTCGACTGGCAGGTGGAACTTGGTCTTGGACTTGTTGAAGTCCTTCTTGTACAGAGCATCACTGGCAATCTTGGCTGAGTTCAGGGCCAGCACGAGGAGAGGGTCGTCCTGGATGCTGAGAGCACCGATGTGGTGACCGACCTGCTTACGGTATCCTGTCTTGTACTTGTACTGGAAAGGAAAAGGGAAAATAAACATGGCTCCATGGTTACATGTACATTAATACATGTATGGTAGCTGTTTATCATTGTCATCATCCAACATCTTACATCACTGGCAATGTCCCTGGAAGCTCTTGCTGCAATGATGGAAATGGCATCGTTGCGCAGATCGTAGCCCTTCTTCTTGGCATCTTCATTTGCCTGTGTGTACTTTTTCTGTAAACAACACCCCATAGAGATAAGTATATGCATGTCTCAATAACAAAAGATTATCTTTACTTAATACAGCATATTTTTGAGTTATGTAAAACAATCTATATATACATGAGTGTTTAAAACTTCACTTACCAAACTGTAGATTCCACTGTTTGCTTTGGCTAAAACAACATCCATAGCATCAGGCATAACGTGGATCTTTGTCTTCTCATTCTCCCAAGCTTGAATGTAGGCACTCTGCAGTCATAGAAAATGACAATATGAAAGCGTATTCAAAATTTGAATTCTGCAACTATGCAATATCACAAGAGGAGACTTTATTTATCATGTCAAGTATTTCAATTCAGTCTTTTTGTGTTATTCACACTTAACAGCACTTTAAAGATTGATGGTTTCATACCTTGTTCATAACCTGAGCGTTGGCCTTAGCCAGCGCCAAGGGCATATCTTCGGTAGTCATTTTGTATTTGAAGTTGCTTGGGTGCTGACGATACTTCCTGTCACTCAAGATCTCACCAGCTTTCTTTGCCTTCTCAACATCCAGTGAACCTATAGGCACCCATCCAATACCCTGCAACATCTTCAGGTCCTCCTTGTAAACAGC
>JAOXYL010000052.1:5038387-5056483 GCA_028564955.1 Terapon puta
GAGGATCATCCTGGAGGCTGCGGAAGCCAACGTGGTGGCCTCTGGCCTTCTCATATGCCAACTTGTACTTGTACTGTGACAACAAACACGCACATTGTCATTCACCAGGTATTTTATAATATGAATTTTAGCTGATTTATTGTGAATAATGATTTCATACAGGAGGTTTGCGACCACTTACATTGCTGGCAATGGTGGTACCAGACTTGGCAGCCTGAATTGGGATAGCATCTGGTTTAAGGTTGTAGCCCTTATTGGCCATCTCCACAAGACCAGCTTTGTAAAGTTTCTGTGAAAAAGGTCATATAAATAAAATACAATGAATAACAAAAAATCTGTAAAAGGGAAATGTTTACAAACTGTGTAATGTTATTCAGTGCCTTACATTGCTCATGGTGATGGCATTAGCCTTGGCCAAGACAATTTCAGGAGCATCTGGCATGACATGGACTGTCAGTTTGTCCTTCTCCCAAGCGGCGGTGTATGCTTTCTGCAAACAGATAGCAGAATCACAAATGAACAATTATGGTTGTGAACAATCATAAACATTTTTAGCCCTTAAAAGTGCAGTTAAATAGGTCACACCTTGTTCATGATCTGGTTGTTGGCAGTAGCCAGAGCCACATCCATGGAGTCCATGAGCTTGCTGAACTTGAAGGTGGACGGATGAGTGCGGTACTTCTTTTCACTCTGAATATCACCACCAACTTTAGCAGTCTCAACTGCAAGTGAGCCAATAGGGACCCATCCAACACCTCTGACGTAGTTATTCCATTCAGACTTGTAGTTGCACTGAAAAGAAATGTGAGGTCTCATGATTCAAGGAATCATGCTACAATTTCTAACTGTTATGTGACTTTATACATGGATATAATTATTGTGGGCACTAGTGTGCCACTCACATCACTGGACTGGGCGTTCATGGTGCGACACAGCTGCAGGTGCATGTTGTCAGGCAGAAGGAAGTAGTTGTGAGGGACCTTCCTGTATCCAGCGTAAGTCTGAACAGCAGAGGCCTGCTTGGCATGGGCCACACTCATCATGTCCACTGGGGAGTGATACTTCAGCTTGGACTTGTGGTAGTCCTTCTTGTAGTTCTTGTCACTCTGCATCTTGGCCACCTCCATGTAGTGGACCAGCAGAGGATCATCCTGGAGGCTGCGGAAGCCAACGTGGTGGCCTCTGGCCTTCTCATATGCCAACTTGTACTTGTACTGTAAGAGTAAATAAATACTTGTTACCACACACTCTGGGCTGTGGAAGACACACTTCTTGATTTGGTGCAGGAATTTATTTCCAACTTACATTGCTGGCAATGGTGGTACCAGACTTGGCAGCCTGAATTGGGATGGCATCTGCTTTGAGGTTGTGGCCCTTATTGGCCATTTCCACAAGACCAGCTTTGTAAAGTTTCTGTGAAAAAGGTCACATAAATAAAATAAAACGAACAGCAAAAAATCTGAAAAATGTTTACAAACTATGTAATGTCATTCAGTGCCTTACATTGCTCATGGTGATGGCATTAGCCTTGGCCAAGACAATTTCGGGAGAATCTGGCATGACATGGACTGTCAGTTTGTCCTTCTCCCAAGCGGCGGTGTATGCTTTCTGCAAACATAGATAGCAGAATCACAAATGAACAATGATCATTATGAACAATTATTAACAACATTTTCAGCCCTTTAAAGTATAGTTAAATAGGCCGCACCTTGTTCATGATCTGGTTGTTGGCAGTAGCCAGAGCCACGTCCATGGAGTCCATGAGCTTGCTGAACTTGAAGGTGGACGGATGAGTGCGGTACTTCTTTTCACTCTGAATATCACCACCAACTTTAGCAGTCTCAACTGCAAGTGAGCCAATGGGGACCCATCCAACACCTCTGACGTAGTTATTCCATTCAGACTTGTAGTTGCACTGAAAAATTGGGACAGTGAGGTTATAATGCATATTAATTCTAAAGTCAAGACCTCTAAAATGTATTTGGCTAAATTCTTTGCACAAACGTCTCATGAAGCACACAAAATATATTCAGTGTGGTCATGGTAATTTCAAACATCCTAAAAGCCATAATTCATTCATGAAACTGTCCCTGGCACTCACATCACTGGACTGGGTGTTCATGGTGCGACACAGCTGCAGGTGCATGTTGTCAGGCAGAAGGAAGTAGTTGTGAGGGACCTTCCTGTATCCAGCATAAGTCTGAACAGCAGAGGCCTGCTTGGCATGGACCACACTCATCATGTCAACTGGGGAGTGATACTTCAGCTTGGCCTTGTGGTAGTCCTTCTTGTAGTTCTTGTCACTCTGCATCTTGGCCACCTCCATGTAATGAACCAGCAGAGGATCATCCTGGAGGCTGCGGAAGCCAACGTGGTGGCCCTTCGCCTTCTCAAAGTCTTTCTTGTACTGGACCTGAAAGAAAAAGGAAAAAAGGACTTAGCTGATGTAGATGATAGTGATTGTTTCAGTTACATGGAAAAATGTGCTGAACACATTCTGTGCTGGGTATATTTATCATTTACATACATTGCTGGCAATATGTCTGCCTTGCTTGGCATGCAGGATTGGAATAGCATCAGGCCTCATGTCGTATCCCTTGGCAATATCCTCCAGCCACTTGTGCTTGTAGTGACTCTGTGGATAAACAGCAAAATGTTTGGCCAATGTTAGGCACAAAGATAATCTGCATTTTATATTTCAGACAAGTGATATTCCTTTGACTTGCATATTTGACTGATAAATAAACATCTAAATTAGACTGTCAATAAATATATCGTGCCCTGACCTCACTCATGGTCTGGGCATTGAATTTAGCCTGAAGGAACTCTGGGCTGTCAGCTGGCAGATGATAGGTGTGCATGAACTTCTCACCGGAAGCTTTGTATGAAGCCTGAAAAGAAGGAGAAAAAACAATAAAACCTGAGAATTTTTGCAAGGTTCTCCATAAACTTTCTGTCGGATATGCATCTTTATTTTAAAAAATGACAAGGCAATGAATCGTCTGCAAAGAGTAAGCTATCGTACTTGATCCATTATCTTTGTGTTGCTTAGAGCCAGAGCCATGTTCATAGCATCGGTCTGGCTGGTGAACTTCAAAGTACTGGGATGCTGGCGATAACCAATTTCGGCCAGAGCGGTTTTAGCAGCTTTAGCCTTCTCAACATCCAGTGAACCAATGGGCACCCATCCTGTGCCTCTACTGAAGTTGTTGTAATCCGACTTGTAGACGTTCTGTGGGTATCAAGAAAAAAACATGGTCTCATCTCAAACTGTGTACAAGAGTTTACAGTCATCACTGTGCAGATAGTTTTGCTACTGTATACAAAATTCGTTTTCTTATTTAGGTGAAAGCGAAAACGTACATCACTCTGAATGTCCATCATGTTGCGACACAGCTGCAGGTGCATGTTGTCAGGCAGAAGGAAGTAGTTGTGAGGGACCTTCCTGTATCCAGTGTAAGTCTGAACAGCAGAGGCCTGCTTGGCATGGGCCACACTCATCATATCCACTGGGGAGTGATACTTCAGCTTGGCCTTGTGGTAGTCCTTCTTGTAGTTCTTGTCACTCTGCATCTTGGCCACCTCCATGTAGTGAACCAGCAGAGGATCATCCTGGAGGCTGCGGAAGCCAACGTGGTGGCCCTTCGCCTTCTCATAAGCCAGCTTATACTTGTACTGTATACCAAAAACAAAAAACATTAGGTTAGAATAACATTATTGATTTCAGTATTATATTTGTATTATCATGAACACATTCCCAACTTACATTACTGGCAATGTCTCTGGAAGATTTTGCAGCAACAACGGGGATGGCATCTTCCTTCACATGATGCCCTTTGAGCAGGTCTTGACGATGCGCATAGGTGTAGTAATTCTAAATAAAATGATGAAAAAAAGAAAGCAGCAATACTTGGTCACTATATTTACATGTTAGATGTGTAGAAAAGCAGAAAAGTACTAGACAAGAATCTGGAACAAACCTGGCTGATGTTGACAGCGTTGTATCTGGCTTGCATCAGTTCAGGGGCATCAGGAGGGAGATGGTAAGTGTGCATGAACTTCTCTCCACTGGCTCTATATTCTTTCTGCATAATTACAATGAAGAGATTGGTTTATGTCTGTTATGAAACGAAATCAAAGACTAAAATCATGAGATCTATATTAGAGCAAATTAAGAAGTTTTCAGTGTCCTCCTTCTCACATTATTCATGATCTTGGCGTTGGCCTTGGCCAGCTCCATGCTCATGGAGTCAGTGGTGCTGGTGAATTTGATGGTGTCAGGGTGCTGACGGTACTTTTTCTCATCCAGAGCTGCTCCTGCTGCCTTGGCTTTTTCCACCTCCAGGGAACCAATGGGAACCCAGCCAACGCCCTTGACCGAGCTCTCATAATCCAGTTTATAATTATGCTAGAAAATAATAGAGAAAAGTGAGAAATGCCAATTATCAGAACAGACATACAGAAATATATACTTTAGCCATTATGACAGGGTTAGGGTTGGGTTAGCGGTCAGCCCATATAAGAACATTCAAGCTTACATCACTGGCATTGTAGTTCATGGTGCGACACAGCTCCAGATTCATCGCACCGGGCAGAAGCAGGTAGTTGTGAGGGACCTTCCTGTATCCAGCGTAGGTCTGCACTGCTGAGGCCTGCTTGGCATGGGCCAAACTCATCATGTCCACTGGGGAGTGATACTTCAGCTTGGACTTGTGGTAGTCCTTCTTGTAGTTCTTGTCACTCTGCATCTTGGCCACCTCCATGTAGTGGACCAGCAGAGGATCATCCTGGAGGCTGCGGAAGCCAACGTGGTGGCCTCTGGCCTTCTCATAAGCCTTTTTATACTGGACCTAGAGGTTAAAGGGCATATAACATCTCTTGTTATCAAGCATTTAAATCATTTTAATGTTTATATAATGCAACAAAAAGTACAATATTTCTGATACAGAGATAACTCAGACCAAATTTTGGTTTGATCAAGGCTCTGAGAAATTGGTTCAGTGTTTCAGGAAACTTACATCACTGGCAGCGTGTCTTGCAGCTTTGGCAGCAATAACAGGGATTGCATCAGGCTTCAAGTCATAACCTTTAGCAATCAACTCCTGCCAGGCTGACTTGTAGTATTTCTGAAATGAGAGAGTACAGAAATAAACAACAGAAGATATCAATACCAAATAAGTTTTGTATCCATCCACTTCTGCACACACACACACTTTCACACCTGCAGCACCTTTGTTCATACACAGCTGCAAATATATGTAAATTTATATGTGGCACCACAGCAAATTAGGAGCAACTGAATTTTAAATGCAACCAAAGCTATTACTTAAAAGGTGTGTGATGAGAAAATATTTCATTCATATGATTCCAAAAAGTGATGTCTCTGTTTCTTTGCATTACATTGCTGATGTTGTAGGCATTGCACTTGGCCTGGATGAACTCGGGGACATCAGGAGGCAGAGAGTACTTCTGGTGGACCTCCTCTAGACCTCTCTTGTAGAACAGCTGTAAGGCAAGAAAGCAATATGGGCAGGAGTTACATATGCTATATTTAGATCCAAGAACAGATTTGAGAGAAAAGTGCAAAGTGACACATTTCTTCCTGCAGACTGACAGTAATAGTGAAAGTGACAGAGGACTCACATCGCTCCTCTGAAGCTGGTTGACTTTGGCCTGCATCATGATGGGGTGGTCATCAATAGACGTGAAGGGGATCGTGTCCGGGTGCTGTCTGTATTTTTTCTGTAGGAAACAAGTATTTTAAGTTATTACATCACATATCCCACCAACTATCTAATAAATGAGTTTTATTGATGTCAAGAGAACATTTATTTGTTATTTAGGCGATGCACGTACCTCGCTAAGGATCTCAGCAGCTCTCTTATTCTTTTCCACATCCATGGAGCCGAAGGTGACCCATGGGCTGCCCTTGGTGTAGGTGTTGTAGTCAGACTTGTACTCATTCTAAGACAGAGAAAAGCAAGAGCAAGTCAAATGCTGCACTGAATTCATATCAAGTCACATAAAGGCTGTGCAAGTATGAGTCCAGTATGACCAAACTGTTGCAAATTCTACTCACATCACTCTGGATGATGTTGGCTTTCTTGGCCAAGTCCAGCAGCACGCTGTCGGGGGGAAGGAAGAAGTTTGTGCTGATGCTCCTATACCCAGCCATGCTGCTGATCGCCTGGGATTTCTTGGCCAGGGTGACTGACATCATGTCCAGTGGTGTATGGTACTTGGTCTTTATCTTTTCATAGTCCTTTTTGTATTCACGCTGTGGAGGCATCAGTGAGAGATTGTTTAGTAGTGCCCTCTTAACTCAGGTCTGATAAGCTAGCGATAGAAATGTAAACATTATAGTCCTGGAGAAAGCTAATGACTCACATCACTCTGGATTTTGGCCACGTGAACAGAGTGTAAGATCTTGGGATCGTCATTAATGCTGAGAGCTCCAACCATCTGTCCCTTGTTCTTCTCATACTCTTTCTTGTATTTAACCTGAAAAGAGGAGCAAAAGGTTACCCTTTAGTAGATGAATAAAACAGTTAATAGATATTAAAAGAAATAGTAAAATACAACACAAGCAGCAAACACTGAAGTCATTTTGTGTCTCACTTACATCACTGGCAATGTTTGTGTGAGCACGGGCAGCGAGGATCGAGATAGCGTCGCCCTTGACCTCAAACTTCTTCGCTTTGGTTTTCTCCCAATCGTACTTATAACAGTTCTGCAAGGCGAAAATATCAAATTAAAAATGTAGATCACGTTAAAGCTGGCAGTAATTTTATTACAGTGATCTCTAGAAGTGTACAGTGTTTGCAGAAATAAACAGCTACTTACATCACTGAGGTTGAAAGCGTTAACTCTGGACTGGATGAAGAAGGGATAGTCTGGGGGCAGACTATTCTTGGTCTTTATTTCCTCATACTGTGCCTTGTAGTTCAACTGCAAAAAGAACAAAATGGTAAAATTATGTTTAAAAGAAAAAAAATCTCATTGCACAAGTACAGCGCTATCAAGAAGAAACAGGAGTTCAGTTTATTAAGTGTTTCTCTGATTTTTTGTCACTGGAGGGCAGCAGTGTATTATCTGGAAACACCAATCGTCCCTTTCCCTGCCTCCCCCACCCCTCTCTGATCACAGGGTTTATTCTGGGCCGGCTGAATGCTTGTTGCTATTTATACTACAGAGAGATAGCTCTCCAGTTTCCATGGAGCCCACAGAAAGACAGCTGGGCTACTTGGATGATTGGGCACATTTTAAGGTGATCTGCATATCTAAGAGAATTTGATCTGGAGCATTATGTGACGATCGTGGCAATTTCAGATAATAAATGGACAATGTAAAAAATAAATATGTTCACAACGACCTTATATGAAATGACTGAATATATCCATTTAAATGCAGTGGCAGGAGGTGCAGTCATACATACGTCACTGAGCTGCTTGGCGTTGATGGCGGCTTGGACCTGAACTGGCGAATCCACCACTTGTGTAAATTTCACTGTGTCTGGGTGTTGCCGGTAAGTTTTCTGCAAACCACAGGGCAGAAATATTTTGTGACTTACACACCAAAACGATCTGTTTTCCTGCAAAGAATCATTTTACAAGCCGAGACCACTCACGTCGCTACACTGTTGAAGCTTCTTCACGGCTTCGTATTCAGGCGTAATTGTTTGAGGGAAGAAGCATCTCGTTTTTATGTCTTCATATTCTGCTTTATATAATTGCTGCAAGGGAGAACATGCGAGACACGTGAGGAGATATAATCAAGCATACAATAAATTCAGTGATTAAATTTAGAAGAATGGAAAGGAAACTACGCAATAGTTCACCTCATTCTTCATTTCCTCAACTTTCTGGCAGTGAAGCATGTAGACATCTTCATAGCTGCCAATGTAGTGGCCCTTCACCTCATTTTCATACTTATCTTTGTAATGTGTCTAGAAGAAAAAAAAAAGAAATGTTTATGATGTTGCAATAATATCTGGTTATATGTGGTTGCTAATCATAAAACATTTTTTGAACTCTACTTGTTCTTACATCAGAGAACTGTTTAAGCACTGAGTCCATCTGAAACTTGGGCGTGTCACAGTAGTTGATGCTGAAACCCCTGGATTTCTCATAGTTGGCCTTATACACTTTCTGCAAAGAAGACACAAATAAATTATGATCAGTAACTCAAATGATTAAACACTCAAAAAAAAAACCCAACAACCTACAAGTCGTCTGTCCACATAATATAGATGGTACATAAGGTGGATGTCAGAGTCAGCAGCTAACTGAAAACAACATGTCAGTAACTGGTAACTCAATTCAATTAAGTCCCTTTTCAGGACCAACTAACTCACTTTAAGTAAAAGGGTGCTGCGAGTGACTTCCAGATGCTTTAATTAGCACCACTAATATGGCAATCCACTTAGACAAGCTTCACTTCGACCACTCGAAATAACACCCACTGCCGCCTCAATCATCTCAGCGCTCACCTCATTTTTTAGTTAGCACTCTGACGTGAGCAATTATCAGATTCCTGCAAGCAGCATTTATGTGTATACTGGGGACAATGATTTTATGACTTGTTTCCCCCAAACTACCATCATCACATTGTTAAAAAAAACACAGCTATGATATAAAATTCTTTCTATGTATAACTGTATGTACAGATATATATTTTTTCTTTTCTTTTTACGGACACCTACATCACTGAGGATGGTGCCGGCGTATCTGAGCTGTCTGAGGAGAGGGTTCTCTGTGGCGGGGAGCGTGTTGTACTGACACTGCGATTTCGTCTTCTCATAATCCTTCTTGTACTGGACCTGAAAACAGAAACAAGTACAGCAGCGTGACGCACTGACTCATATGACAAAAACGGTACAGTTATTCATGTTGGAGCAGCATGCGCGTCTCCACAGTTTCCTGAGATGATGCGTGTTTGCATTGTGCGTGAGCGCGTGGGCGACTGTGAGGTATACGGCGGCTGAAGGGCCTCCTCATGTTGTCTGGTACACCGCGAGAGAGGGTGAGCGAAACCGCACGCTGGATTTGCGCAGCGAGAGCGAACGAAATGTGGATCCGCTCAGTCATGCGGCGCTCGTGTGGGCACAATGGAGTGTGTCCCTGCGTCAGAGTGGACTCACACCGCGTTGACTCACACTCCGCTCTGAGACGAGGGTCAACTTTCTGTCGTGTCTTCCACATGAGATAGGAACTATAAAAGTACAATGATACATCTGTGTGTGTGTGTGTGTGTCTTTGTGTGTGTGTGTGTGTGTGTTTTGGTGTGTGCGTGCTCACCTCACTGGCAGCAATACGAGCCTTCTTGTTTGTGTCATAAACGGGCGTCTCTGTTTGCATGAAATAAATTTGGTCTTTTATATCTTCAAAGCCTTGCGTGTATTTTCTCTGAAAACACAGAAAAGATCATTTGTTAGACAGAGAAATTACATCACACCATTTTGAAAATCCTTCTCCACTTCATGTAGTTCTTACATTGCTGAGGTTGTCCATCGCCACCCTGGCAATGGCCACGTCAAAGTACGGCGTCTCGCACCACTGACCCCTCACGTTTTTATTGTAATCTTCCTTGTACTTCAGCTGTGGAGAACAAACAACAGCCTGCATTAGAATATGTATTTTTACAAACATGCTGTTCTATAAAACGCGTTGGGAATCTCAGGAATCCCTGTTTCAGCCTGTTGCTGGGCTCTGCCTTCCAGCTGAGCGTGGCCACTAATATCAGACAGCAGGTGGTGACTTATCCCTGGCAGTGGCTCGAGGGTTTGTTTGTCTCTGAGGGCCCTGTTTCTGCGTAGGTGCCCTGTTTGAGCTTCGAAAAGAATTTTACAGAGACGCAATGATGAGGTTTATCATTTTCCTGTGCAGGTTTGGTGTTGTGCTGGGACACGTTATGTGGAAGAACATTTGTCGATCGTGTCTCAAAACGCTATACAGATAATGCATAGATGATCTCTTACCATTTTACATCTATAAACACAAACACCAAGAATGTCCTGCCACACCCACTGTACATTGCACATTGTATATTTTACTGCTTTTTGGGCTACTCTGAATGAGAAAAGGGTGTTTGACCTTATTTATGCTGAATATTGTAGCATGCTGGGAGCAAATTTAAGAAATGAAAAGGCAAATTTCTGTCTTTGTTTTATCTTATACCCTCCAGTGCTTCTTCTATCTGTCTTACACAACATGTTCGAGAGCCGGTTTAAAGATGCTTACATCACTGCGCTGGGCGTCCACCCTCCTGGCCAGCTCCACTTCAGGAGGATCGGGCAGGGAGGTGTACTTGGCCTTGCGTTCATTGTGACCCTTCTTGTAGTGAACCTGCAGGGAGTGGGGGGAAAACACAGGAGTTGAAATTTCCTTGAGGTGGTTAATTCTTCGCCGTCGATAGCTGACCTTTGCGTGGCACCGTCTGCCTCGCACGGATCGCGTCTACATTGACTGCTCATTCTCCGACATCAGCAGAAAAGGTTAAAGGCTATCGTGTTCAAAAAGAGGAAAGAGGGTTTTAATTGCCTTCAGTGCGATTGCTACACGTGATAGATCTGAGTCAGCACAAACAAATGGACCCTGAAAGGAAAAAAATATGTGATAGGTGGAGAAAATGTGCTGGCCTGTGTGATTGATGCTGAATGGAGTTAAGCAAGCAAATTCAGCGAGAAATTCACTGCTCAGGTGGGAAAAAAAAGAAAGACACTATCATAACCATCTAAGAGAGTTATGTTTGACTTACAGCTTAATCCATTTTTTTCAGAACTAGATCGTGTGCATTGGAAATTTTCCATTTTTCAATACTGGAACACTACAAGAAATGGCACCAAACAGCCATCTATAAAACTACTGTGATGAGATAGATACAAATCTTGGTAAATGTATTAATATAATACAAATATTTTTAATCATGGCATCAATATATATTACGATATTGGGTGAGTCAATTAAAAAGACTGTTTACATATAAATAAATCGGATGGAAATGATTAATCAAGTGACTTAAGTACAAAATAAACACAAATTAAAGCACTTTATTGCTTTATTGCCGACATTGTCATTGATTTTCCTTTTCGTTCGTCTGGGTCAAATAAAGCCAGAGATATCCAAACAAGAGCTGCCACCATATAAATACAATCATGTAGCACAACTGTAATCGCTAAAACCTTTCTTTTTTTTTGTGCACACATAGGTGCAGGATCTAGATTTTGGACGACAGGAAAGTCCACTTACATCACTGAGGACCTCCTGAGCCTTGGCCACCCTGCGCAGCTCAGGGCTGTCGCTGTACGGGTAGTACATGGTCTTCTCTTCATCCCAGACCTCGGTGTAAAGTTTCTGGACAAGGTGCAAGGTCATGAATTAGCTCAAGCGCACAAAAAATTTTGACTTAAATCTTTTTTTTTTTTTAAAGGTGCTCACTTTGCTGTAGTTAGCAGCATTCTTCACAGCCAGGACCAGCTCAGGAGCATCAGGGGGCAGCAGGTACCGGTCCTTCGTCTCATCCCACTTCTGTCTGTACAGGACCTACACGAGGTGAGCGACATCATCGGTGTTAGGTTTCTCTCTTATATTTGGTGTATTCGCGTATATAAAGTTGCGTAACTCACCTTGCTGATCAGTTCAGACACATGCTTGACGTGAGTGATCTCTCTGGCCTCGCCGTCGTACATGCTTGTAGTCCGAGCCTTATTCCCCTCCATGCGGTATTTAACCTGATGGCAGCACGTGTAATTTATTATTATTCGCAATGAAGGGCGAAATCAGATCAGCCATTGAGGAAGTGAGTTTTCTTTTTATATTCATCTTTTTTTACCCATTAATCTACCCAAAGAGCATATCGCCATGAAAAAAAAGCTCCACAGTCATACAACCACACTTACTGCTATAATTAGGATTTTATATGTAAAATTTGGAAAATCCTTATTAAGAATGATACCTGTGACCAATATAGTTACTGAAACATGACTGTCAGGAATCATGCTATTCAATAAAGTCTTATAAAACATGTTGAATCACTGAAAATTGATGAAAAATAAATGCTTTATCCATGGGCCCTTTAACTAGCTTTACAAATTCTATCTTCCATCCCAACAGCTTTCCCACATTGATCTTTAAACTTTAGACAACATGATTTTGGGGTAAAACATCACCACAGTCCTCGGCTTTACCTCGCTAAGCTGCTCCTGGGCCTTCCTGATGCGAATCATTTCAGGGGTGTCAGTGACGATGGCAGGAGGCATCCCTCTAGACTTGTCATAAGCTTGTCGGTACTTGTTCTGTGAAGAAGAGCGATCACCGAATTGAGAACAAAAGTCACGATAATCAATGAAAATATTACATCTGAAGTAGAAATACAACTTTTATTCAACAAATTAAACAAACATGCTGCTTACATGGCTGAACTGCTCCAGCATCTTCTGGCTGTGGGCCAGGTACGGAGTCATGAACTTGGAGGTATCCACCTTGACCTTCTTTTTGACTTTTCTGGTGGGCAAGCCAGACTGGACGAGGACAGAGGGAAACAGTCAACGATCCGACTGACAAAAGGACATCGGTTCATTGATCACAGGACGAAAACTATATCCACTTACGACGGGGCTGTGATCAAAACTAGGAAACTTTAACAAGGCAAATTATTGAAGTATTTTGCAACTGTAAGGAAAACGTACTGATAAAATAATGATCAAGTCAAGAGGAAGAGGAAACATCTTACTGAAGTGATATTTATTCAGTGAGTTAGAGCTAAATAACCTTAAACTACTGATGTGATTCAAGTCAAGATTTAAAGGCGTGTTAATAAATCAGTAAAAGTTTCTACAAGGATAATGGCATGATTACATACTGAGATAAAACTGTATGACGTGCGGCTGAAGGACAAAACGAAACCAGCACAAGTAAAGGGGAAGCGCTGAATAAACACAGACGCCTACAGAGCGTGCAACGCCGAGCTCAGCAAGACATTATACATATACATGAGGATTATGGAAGCTCATCTGTCGGGAAGTAAAGCCACGGGAGCTAAATTACAGGAAGCAATTAACTGCCTGCGAGCAGCCATTTCCTTCTCGAAGTCACAGTAAAATACAGGATTGGCACAAAAACGTTGCTGTAAATTGCTGAAAAACTGTTCATGCAGAGTTTTAATTGATTTCTACGAACTTTGAGGGGGTTAACATAAAGATTTTTCAAAGATTATTTGCCTTCAATTAAAGCAGACAGCAGAGGATTTATAAAGACATGCAGACAAAAATGGGGGGGTGCAGTACTGTCAAGACAAAGGGGGGGGTATCCTGCACTGTTTGAACTGTTGACCCTTGGGAGGAGGTGCTTTACCTGCAAGAACTGACCCTTTTGTTGAGTGACAGTCGTTGTCGTTGTAATCTGCTCGACATATTACAAATACAGGACACACTCTTGGGGTTTGAAAGGTTACGGGAGAAACGGCACAGTATTCCTGTCGGATTGAGGGTGATTTTTCCCACGGCTCTGGTGTGCTCGTCCATTACCCTGCCACTGACGCTCCCTAACGAGCGGGAAACCACTCGACGCTGCATCGCATTAGTGTCTGTTCTCGTCAAGCGCCCTTAAAGCGCTCCATTAACTGCGTGAAAGCAGGGAGCGGCGTCATCGTGGATCTTTGTCCTGCACACTGTAATAGGTTGACTTCTTCTCCGCTCAAACGAGAGAAAGGTAAAATCCTCAGAGGTGGAAGAGCGTGCTGTAATTTTGACTGCGGTCTAATTAAGCTTGTATTCTACAGAGGAAAGAGAAGCATTTATATCCTCTGTGTTATGTGAACCGGACCACTCCGACTCTTTGTCTATAAACACCCGGCGATAATTCTATTCTTATTCTTTGATTTCATAGCACATTGTTCCTGTTATCTGTTGCTACAGCAGTACAGAAACAGCTTTCTAGTCTCTATGTCGGTTCGCACACAGATCCAAGGGCCTTTTCACCCCAATTACACTTATTTCTTACAGTTTAGATTTTATCTTAAAGCATTTTGAAGTACCCGACTCTATTTTCTGCCATTGCTTCACTGTAAAGGTGAATACAACTATTTTATGGTGCTTACAGACACCAAATAACAAACAGGTGTTGCTTTTTCTGCAAAGTGATGTTGCTGTTTCTGAGATCGGTATCTCAAAATCTGTGGTTGTAATCTTAAGTTTCTGCATCCTTACTTGAAATAAGAGAGAAAACACGTTTTTGGGGACATACAATCAATTTAAGAGGAAACGTTTCCAGTCCAATTTTCCAGTCAAGCACCTCAGACTACGGTAAGTGACAGCATTCCCGCACGTAGCATACCTTTCCACGAATAGCCGGTCTAACTTTCAGGCTGCCTGAATTACACTTCCCTGTACAGTGAAACGCTTACAGTCACATAAGGTTGGATCTTTTAAGACAGGCAGCTTTAGAAGCTGAATCGTCACTGAAAATCTACCAGAGATCTCGGAACAACCAGAGCCGAGAGAAAGAACATCTCAATCGTCTTTATCAACATTTGTAAGAGGCCTCGACATCCGGATCTATCAGACAGGAGAGAACCATGAGTGTGGATGAAACGCTCGACCTCCACATCACACACCCCTCCAAAGCAAAAAAAAAAAAAAAGATCAAGCTGTTTTTTTTCCCATGCAACCACCTCTCCTAAGCAAATTTCTAACAGTGTGACGTTAACACGCTCCGGGCTATCAGAGTGTGATTTACAGCACAGTGGCTCGTCTCATTTGCCGCCCTCCCCCCCCTCTCTCTCCCTCACTTTCCCTTCACTTCTCCCTCGACTCCATCTCTCTGCCAATGTGCCGTAGATGTCCACTTCTAAATTTGTCTGAATGCCAGACGGAGAACTCTACACTCCACCCCTTAATGACCTGAAGTCATTTTGTGAAGTTAATCTTACAGAAAATTCTCACAAACATAATAAATTACAAAGATGGTTGTCATAAAATTAACCTTTAAAAACTCTCAAACTGCACGTTTTCCTACCTGACCTGAACGGCACTATGTTTCTCCCCATTCTGTAGATCAAATACGAGGCCGTCTTACTGTTTACTTAAAATAATGCAGCTTTTCTCCACAGTGTAGATGAAAGTGCAAGTGAAATCAGAGTGTATTGATTTTGTGAGGTTCCTCCTGTTCCCCCTCCCAAACGATTTACATCTTTGCACGAAAGATGGTAAATCTGTCTGATGCGTTATACGGGAGCAAAATGACAAAAACGATCGCCTGGTACGATGTGGGCAAAAAAAAATAATTCAATCATTCAGACTCCCCTATAAGATATCAGAACAATTATGTTTGAACAAATACAAGGCTGACATTAATCCTATTTCACCAGGAAATATGGGATTAACCTGTTAGCCTTCTGTTTTCACTCTTCCATTGGACACTGACAGGGAGACCTTCAGCAACACAATAATTCATACACAAAGATGCAGGAAAATCTGAAATCTTGATCATAAGTGGTAACAAACATGACTGCAGACAGTTTTTATATATAAATGTAAGATATGCTTTGTATGTGAAATGCAATGAAGAATGAAGAAGTCATGTGAAACAGGGGACAAAATGGTAACTTCCTGAACCTCGAATGCCCCCAAATTGTGCGTAATCCAATCTATGCTGCCACCGTAATCTGGGCACTGCTACGGCACTGCAAAGTGAGCACATCGATATGCTAGATATGTCGGAGGGAGCCGATGACGTGCTACAAAAATATCATTATATGAATGTTGTAAAATTATCTGCAGAGATCTGTGGAAATAAAAGACTTCACAGTATGCGTCCTGCAGTTGTGTAACGCTTACGTCATCAGACTGCTAATCTGATGTTGTGTGTCTCTCTTGAGGTGAGGCCTCTGGTAAAGGTGACTGCACCTTTATAGGAGGGCAGAAAATGTAGACTAACCCTAATTCTGTCCTGAGGTGGGCATAGTTTTTAAATTTATGGTTGGCTGTTAAGGTAAATCCAGGACTTAAAACGCGTCGGAAGGTGTCCGTCTGAAACAGGATCCACCAGCAGACGCGGATGAACTGCTGACTGGAGGGGGGCCGCTCGCTCAACTATTCATAGGGTCTGCCACCAGACCTGCAGCTCACCTCAAGCTACCGAATCAAATGAATCAAATCTAAGGTTTCATTCATCTTTACACTGAAAACAAAATAAATGGATTAAGTATGGTACAGAAAAATGAAGAAAAGCATCTTGCATTTTACGACTGATAAACCCTGGTGAGATGGCGTCCACTTACCTCCTCCACAATCTCCTCCTCCTCCTCCTCAAACTCCTCATACTCCTCATATTCCTCCACAACTTCCGTCATTGTGGGACGGTTTTAGAGGTTCTACATAAAAACACAGATGACATTTTCAGGCATTCGTTATTCAAACTCTGAATGAAAAAGGGGTTTTCTCACATTGGTTGAAAAGCGTATCTAATGGGGAGAGAATACGACATTACAAATAAAGCAGAGTTCATTTAAATGTTGCTATCAGTAGCACCAAATCACTACTTTAAACCACATAATCTGGGGCTTAGGACGACGGCCTCAGTGACATTTTACGACGCTGCCAGCCATCACTTTGTTAGGGCAATTATCTTGTTAAACTTTAGGAACAGCAAATAGCAATGCTCGAAAGTAACACCCAACATTTTGATGTTAAAAACCAATGTGCATGCCATACCAGCGAAAGATTCCCGCAGTATTTCCTGACAGTAAGGAAGCCTCACTTGCCATCCACTAGGGTCTCAAACTGAAACTCCAACTTTGTGATTTGCCTCAATCCTGAACAGAGTGATAGAGATGTGTGAAAAAAAAACTGTGCAACAAGTGTATAAATGAATAATTACAAAGATTAGGAAGGCGCGACACAGCGGATTATGACAGGCCTCGGCCTTTGAATGACAGTCACCCCCTCCTCCGTCACTTGCCACAACACAGCTCAGAGCCTCGCTGTGAAGGCTGGCGACAGCTGCCCAACAGCGCTTCAGCTATTTGACATGTAAGCTAATGCCGCGGCCTGATTGGTTGACTCTGTTTAGCAAACGGAGATGCAATGCCTTCTGAGGCTGCAGGTTAAATATAGGATGGCATACTAACTACCTTTATTTAGCACTTGATTGCCCTCTCTTTAAGTTAAAACATCTTTTTCTCTGTAAAATAACATGAGAAGCTGGTGGAAGAGTTGAGGCAGAAGGACAAAATAGCCGGACGGGCGCTGAGATTTTAGAAAGAAGACAAACTGGCCGGGCTGCTGCTGGAACTTCAGATATATCCAAAGGTAAGGCCTGGTCTGATCTTGCTTGAGTCTTGCAGCTCTGGGTTGTTTGGTTACTCCTTTGACGTGCAGCAGAGCCTTCACACTCCTTATTCCTCATTCAGGTCTCCTCCGGGATCCGGGCGGCAGCAGAAGACGGGCGTGATGGAAGTCCGAGCAGATGGAAAAGCCATGCAGGGTTGCAGGGTGTGGAAAATGTGGAAATGTGTGCTTTTTCTCCTTTTCTTTGCTTACCAGTAATATTAAAGTTTAATGGTCTCCCAAGCCGCCAAAGCCTCCCCAGCTTCCCTCCAGAGAAACGCTGGGCAACAGCACACAGCTGCGGTTTGTACCCAGGTTATCATGTGGACGGCACAGCCAATCACAGGCCGGCGCTCTCGGGTTTCAAAATCTAAATATACCTAAGTGATCCTTTCAGAAAAGAGCACCTGTTGAGGCTAATGCATCAGCGGTACAGTTATGAGGAAGGCAGTGGGGCACCGGTGGTAAAGGGGAGTCTCGACAAAACACAAGCTAACCCCAAATGCAACAGTGCGGCTGTGTGTTAATGAGCGTGTGCGTCGGCCGTGATGCTGACGAACGTGCCTCTTGTTTTGCGAGGCGTTCGGATATAAATCTGACGAACGGCGAGGGCGTGAGCGTGCGAGATAGCTGAAGGCCCTGCAGCGCCGAAGGTGCCAGATCTGTTGAGGTCATCCGTTAGCTGACCCTGAGCTGGCTAGGTCCCGTTAGGAATCAGGTCACCGTCTAAGTGAGGGACAGTGAGACAGAAAATAACAAACAAATGCATACCG
>JAOXYL010000052.1:5063916-5074459 GCA_028564955.1 Terapon puta
GTGCTGGCCAAGACGTATAATTTATGAATATCCATAGAACTGGACCGATTTATAAATTTCCACACTTAAACAGAAATTTTCCAATGCTCCTGCACCTTTCTAAGTGATACGCATTGAAATTGAGTGAGTTTACAGGCTATAGTAGGTGTGAAATTGTGCTTTCCAGCTGGTACCCACATACAGTTTGGCTACAGCTGCTACAAGAAACAGTAAAAAAAAAAAAAAAAAACCTCACTAAAGCTGAGGAAGTGAAAGCAGCTGCCAGACGGAGTTGCACAAGTTCAAAATGTGGGTCTTATCTACGCCAAGTCTGCCCTGCTGAACCTAAACAAAACAGCTGTGGGGACGAGGAGGGACGTTATCTCAGCAGAAATGCAGCTTTAGCAAATATGCAAAGACACAACACGCAGTTCTCAGGACGGGAAGTCATTCTGGTGCTACTGGAGGAGGCTCGGGCACAAAAAAAAACATGTGGTGGAGAATAAAAAGGTCACACAGGTGGCCGACGAGCTGCTTGTTCAATGAACTGTTTACATATTTTAAGTGGCTGCACTGGTTTCCTCTCACAAACCAAAGCATGTGTGAACTAACGATTGTTTCCACTTTTTTTATTATTACCATTATGATTTTCTAGTATTTTTGTATTGGGAGGAAAGTCTGATATAAGTGTAAAATTTCCTTCACAATTTCCAGGAGTTAAAGGTGACGTCATTAAATGGCTTTTATTTTGGCGGGTCGACAGTACAAACTCTCAGACAAAACACTGTGATGAAAGAAACATGAGAGGGTGAAAGCATTTTTTGCTTAAAAAATATTTTAAATGCTAAAAAATTTGATTGATAAATAGTCTGTTATTAAAACCACAGTTATATAAATGTCAAATTTCTCATCCTGTAAGTATATGTGCGTGTATTTCTGTGTTTATATCAACAGGCCGCACCCCACCTGTTGCTGCATGTGTTGGAGAAAACAAATGTTTTACAGAAATTTAAATGCGTTAGGACAAACTTAGGGTCATGCGGACGCCTCAGACAAAAGTGCTGAATGTGATAAATAAAAAAAACCCGCCGTGAATAAGGAGAAGCAAGCGCGTCCGATCACATGAGCCTCCTCTCTCTGAATGAACGTCTGTTGTTTCAACCGAATCAATCAGCTCGGGACAGTGACGCTAAAGACTTCCTGACGGCTTGAAAGAGCAGCTGCGGGGGGAACCAGGGGTGACAATAAAAAGCCTCACAGCCTCCGGTGACATGACGGATAAGAGGCGAAACGCTGTCGGATAAAGAAACAGACAAATGTCGTGACCTTAAAAAAATAAATAATTACAGTATTTTGCAAAACAGGAGTTAAAAGATTTAGTCGAAGGACGCCTGGCTGAATATTTAAAAGGTTGAACGTTTGGCACCAGTCGCAGGAACGATCCCTGTACGATGACCTCGTGACGCAAAAACTTTAAATACTATATTCTCACTGTTTAAATACACAGTTAATCAACATGTAAATATCATCACCCAAATCTGTACACACTGTCATCCACTGACTGTGTGGATGTTAAACCACCTGTTGTCTTATTGTCTGCATGTTACTGGTGCTATTTTTAATTATTATTTCTATGATATATATTTACTTTATATATGTACATATATATATATATAGATAGATAGATAGATAGATAGATAGATAGATGGATAGATAAATAGATAAATAGATATACACACATATAAATTTGTACACGGAAATGTAATGTTTATTTTAGCTTTTGTCTTTGTTTTAAGCTGTATTTATCTTCACTTCTGTGTACATACTGTGAGCGCAGAGTAAAAACTGGACTTAAATTCTCTGCATGTGTACACACCCTTCGCCAATAAAGCTGATTGTGATTCTCTATTGAATGTCAGGTAGGTGCCCAAAAAAACTATTATTTCCTTTTTTCTTTTTAATCACTTTTCACTACTGTAATTTGTCAAAAAATTGTGAAAATGGGCATTATCACAGACAAGAACTTCATAATATTATAAAAAACAAAACAAAAACAGCAAGTCAAGGTGAACTTTCTGCTGCATGATAATAATTAAAATGAAAATAATAATTAATTACCCATTTAAGCTCTAATTTGAAGTGTGTTATCTTTCTGTTTGGTACATCTACTTCACTGCACCACTTAATGAGACATATAATACAGATAAAATAACTATAATATAATAATTGCATATACATGTGTGTGTCTACATCTGCACATACTTACAATACGTATAATATAACAACAACAAAGTGATTAGAAGTGTATATTTGCATTTGTATCTACATACACACATGCAACATAGATAATAATGATAATAATAATAATAATAATAATAATAGAATATTTTAATATTGTTTTAAAACAAAACAATATCTAAATATATAGAGATTAGGATATTACATCATAAAAAGTTAAAACTATGCTATAGATTAGATAAATGTGTGAACAGATGTGAGATCACCTGACCATATTGATCATTGATTACATTGATCGGCTCATTGATCTTCGCTGTGCTGATGTGGCCACCTGGACCACCGGGACAAAAACCTGGAGGAGGAGGAGGAAAGGGGGGGGGGGGTATCCGATCTGATTATCGATTCAGGATCGATATCAGGTGGACGGACCGGGTTTCATCTCACCTTTCTCTCCGGGGAGCATAAATAATCCAGGACTCACTCACTACACAGGGAAGGGGGGGGGCGGTGCTATATAAACCACATTTAGCTCCGGATTATCAGTAGAAACACTGAGAATAAAATAATCTGCGCGGGGGTGTGCGGGTTTGGTGAGAAAACGCAGTAAAATCGGAGGTAAACACCCCCCATGTGTGAGCGGACCTGCCCGGAGCGGCTCTCCCCGCAGGCCTCCGGTCCACCCCGCACACTTAGCCTCCGGTTTTCGACACTTTCCCGGACAAAGGGCTCACGCCGGGGCTCACCTTGGTGGTTAAACAGCCTCCACAGCTTGGTGAAGAGGATCCCCATGGCTGCCGGTGAGCTGTTTCGCTGCCAGCCCGGAATAATCCCCCGTTAGCCGCCGCTCGGTAGCCTCGGTGCTATCCCCCCCCTCCCCTCCCCTCTCCGCTATCAACTTTGTCCGGCTCGGTGTGAACTAGCTGTCTCGGCCTTCAGGCACGGCCGCCATGCTGCCCGGGGATTAACGTCGGCTTCGCGGTCTCTCCCGTCGGCCGGACATTAAAGCGGAGACGGCGTCGTGTCGCCGAAAACAAAAGTAAAAAAGGTTAAAAAGCGGTGATGGTGGCTGCCTGGTGTCAGCTGGCTGCGCCGCTGTCAACGCCGCGCATGCGCACTGCCGCTGTCCTGTTGGCACAACGTACAGAGCGCACTGATGCAAAGGATCATGAGAAAATAATAAAATAAAACTTAAAATATATATAAATATATATTAAAAAAACTGATTGAGCTAAAGGATAATGGGAAAATAATACAACTTAAAATATATATAAATATATATTAAAATAACTGATTGAGCTAAAGGATAATGAGAAAATAATGCAACTTAAAATATATATAAATATATAGAGAAATAACTTAGTGAGCTAAAGGATAATGAAAAAATAATACAACTTAAAATATATATAAATATATATTAAAATAACTGAGTGAGCTAAAGGATAATGAGAAAATAATACAACTTAAAATATATATAAATATACATTAAAATAACTGAGTGAGCTAAAGGATAATGAGAAAATAATATAACTCAAAATATGTATAAATATATATATTTAAATAACTGAGTGATCTAACTGATAATGATAAAAATAACACAACTCAATATACATATAAATATGTATGCGTAAGTAACTGAGTGAGCTAAAGGAGAATGAGAAAAATTCTATAAGCCAAAATATATATAAATATGTATATTTTAAAAGATAAATTACTGAGTGATCTTAGGGCTCATGAGAAAAATCAAAAAATCGAATTAAATAAAACGATCTCTCTCTCTTTATATATATATATACACACGCACACACATATATACACATATATGTGTGTATATGTATATAAGTAGACAATATCATAACAATGATATAGGTAGATACATGCACAAACAATAAATATAATACAAAATTATTCTATATGTATCTGTAGCTATACTTGTACACACGGTACAACTTTTAAGTCAATGAAAAATAATTATGAATGTGCTTATGTGCCTGTTTTTATATTTGTACAGACAAGCTGACAGCTTATTAGAAATATAATATTGTGATAATTTCCACGTAAACTTGACTTGACTGCTCCACACTCAGAATATTAGATTATATTTGTATGTAATATGATAAAGTCCATTATTATTAGTATATAATATATTATTATATCTATTGTTTATAAATTTATGAAGAAAGGAGGGTGTGTGAAGGAATAAAGACAAAGGACAAGTGTGTGTGCGTGTGTGTGTGTGTGTGTGTGTGTGTGTGTGTGTGTGTATTTGAACAGAAACCAGAGCTCTCCATCCAACAGCATAAGGGCAGTTTATTTCATTACAATTGTAAAATGACAGTGCACACAAACTTCTAATCAATGCATCATTCTCTCACAGGCAGTATTCAAATCTTTTAAATTGTTGCTCCAGAGTTTTGAAACAGCAATAAAAGCTACTGTATATGGCAGATAAGAACAGAAGTCTCCTTGTCCATCTTCCTTTTCCAGAATCACTGAAGCACGACGAGATCTCTGGCCTACGAAACGGAATGAAAAAAACTTGACTTTTTTTTTAAACGAATATTAAACTACACGATACGAGGATATGTCATTAAGGTGGCGATATATATCGATCCTGTATTAACTGGCAGCATACAAGTGAATTCATCTGATTAAAATGCAGGGAAATGCTCCACATCTCCATGACAGTAGCATGTAAAGGACGTCGTGACGAAGGCGGTGCAGTCCAGCTCAAGTGCTTTCAGATAGTTTATCACTCATTAAGAGTCTTAAATAAAACCCAAATTAAATGAAACAAAAAAAGCTTTAGCTGAAAATATGGAAAGAAGGGGTTGTTGAATTGCTACTCAATGAAAAAGTTCAATGTTTTTATGTTATAAAATGTAAATAATTAAATAAGATAGAGGACAGATATATATTTTTTTTGGAAGTTGTATGCAAGGCTTTGAAAGAATAAATAAATAGAGTGGAATTTAATGCACTGAATCGAAACTTTAAATAAACCAAAGTTTCTTTTCTTCAGTTAGCTTTGACTGTATTTACACGTGGAAGCCCTCAATATAAGTCACTCGCTGAATTTCTCTTCCAAATGACGTCCTGTCGAAGACGTGACAGACAGTAGTAGCTGATAAATGCGTGGTATAAGAAAAACATGCTGGCAATGAGCTCTCTAGTGACTCCCGTCCCGGAGGTCTCCCTTATATTAACAGATTTCTTTTTGTAACAGCTAAACAATAAAGTCTATTAACAACCTAACGTGACGCTCAGAATCAAATCCCATCGCGTGGGTGAGAACAGAAACGCTACATCTGTCAGCGCACTCCTAGGCCTGAACGACCTCTCGTTCCTGAGGTTTGAAGCTCTGAAATGTATCTGCATGATTTGTTTTTTTTTAATAAATTTACGTCTTTTTATGGTGGATGACAAAAACAATGGGGTGGTGGGGGGGTGGGAACAGGGAGCTACTGTATGAACCCTGAAGAGAACAGCACGACACCATCCATGTCACTTCAAAAAACAAACGTGTAAAACTCTGGATTTTGGGAGCAGGCGTCCACAGGGTTTATTACACTCACATCGAGGAACGGTGGCGAACAAACAAACTCGAGGAGCGTCAAAGATGCGTTACGTTCTGCAGCTTCTACCGACTCCCCGGACGCGTGCAAACTGGTTCTGCGGGCCGATCGCCGCCGCCGGATGCTCTCGCTGTCTGGCACTGGCTTGGGCAGGTAGTGACCCGTGATTACAGTCCTACCTGCATGCTACAGTAACAGCTGAGACGACGGAGGGGGGGGGTCCAGAAGAGCCTACGTTGCACACTATCTGCTAGTGTACGTCAATAACAAGCCACATCTGTAGGGCGTGGGGAAGGGGCAGATCAGGTCCAGCTTTAACCTTTAAAAACATAACTTTCCTGCTCTTGTGCTACTTTCATCCCCAGTGGCTTCGCTCGTTCACATCAAAACAAGAGCAAGATTTTAATTTGAATTTTTTTCTTTTTTTCCAAGGTTCAGTCGCTCATTTTGGCAGCAGCCGAGGCCGAAGGGGAAAATGAGGCACTACACATCGAGACGAGGTTGTTACAGTTCAAATGAGTGTAGTAGTTTCATCGGTCTCTCGGGTCCGCGTCGGCGTTCCCGCGCTCGGTTTCCCAGCAGGCCTCAGCTCAGAGCCGGTGCCTGGACTCCTGGCTGTAGCCTCCCGGGGACCCTCGGTTGCGATGGGGCTTGTAAGAATCCTGGTAGGGGTCCTGGTAGTCCTCCTCCACCAGAGGCGAGTGGTCCCGGCTGTGCTGCGAGCCCGAGGACAGGCGGTTGCGATTCTTCCGCGCCCGCTCGTTGTGGTAGTTCTCATCGGCCGGCATCAGGCTGCGGCGCTCGACCGGCGAATGGTCCGTCGTCGTGTGGTTGCTGTTGCGGTTTCTTTGGGCCTGTTCGAGAAAGTTTTTTATCCTGTTAAAGATTTTACTTAATATGTATACAGTAACATGCATGATTTATAATGTTAGTTGTGATACAAAATGGAAAAGAAATGTTTTTAAAGTATTGCAAAAGTTGAAAAATTATGCGTTAATTTTATCTAATGTAAACACCTTTTGATTTTAGCATCACAATTAATCATATACTTGAAAGCCAAATTTAATTTTAAACAAAACTTGCCCATGCAGGCTTTAAATACTTTTATAAAATACAGACTAAGATAAAAAAAATTTAAAAATTCTGTCAACTTCAGTTCAGTCAGCCAAAATGAGGGAAAAATCTTCAAATTAAAACCTTAAAATCAACATGTCTACTGCCAGTCCTTATATTCAGGTGCACCAAACATGCATACTTCTGTCAATACACCCCTAAATAAAAACTAAATGTCGAGTCCTGAGGAGAGCAGTACAAAGGCCTTTACACGCTAACAGACTTTGAGGGAGTTTAAAGTTTAAAATAACGATAAAAGAAGGAGAACAGGTGACGATGTTCACCTGAATGGCGGCGGGATACGGGGAGAGCGCGGTGGAGCCCAGGTTGCGTCCCAGAAGCGGGTTGAGCGGCGTGCTCAGCGAGGTGTGTGTGGCGCGCCAGTACGCCTCCAGGTACTCCGCCAGGTGTTCGCACGCATCCTCCAGCTGGTTCTCGTCCAGGATGATGTCAAACATCTCCTGAGGTGAGAGGGGAGGGATTTTTAGTTTTCTAAAGTTTCTCCAACGGTGGCTGCAGAGTAGCTCGTTGCTCGTCTGGATTTGAAAGTTCACTCACGGAGGGACACTGCGCTAGTTTTTCTGCCGCGACGAGCTGCACGTTCAAGTGTTTACTTTGAGATTTCCCTCTTGATTTGATGAGCCTCTGAAGGACCTGCGGGGAGCACATGCACAGTGAAATAACACAAGAAAAATATCTCCAATTATGGAATAAACACCACTTACAAGGAGTCAGGGTCACTCAGCCTCAGACTTCCTCTCGTTGCCTGCACGGGTTTCCTCATATTTCACTTTTAAATGTAAATATTGGGGAAATAAAACTGTTTCTGAGTTCCTATTTGACAATTTAGATTAATTAGACGTTATTTTTCATCACCTCTAAATGATCCTAAAGACATGCAAACTGTGATAAGAGTGTAAACAGATCCCCAGAGAGGGCAGAAAATAAAAAAACAGCTGTAACAGTGGCTTTATCTGAGCCTTACCTTAGGGGAGGACACTTTAACGTGGACGATAATGGGCGCTAACGAGGTCTTGATGAGCTGTGCCGGGTGGTTGATGGTGTCGGCGTCCAGCACCACCAGCTGCAGGGACCTGGCCAGCTCAAAGATCCTCTCTATTTCGCTCTGGACCTCGGCTACAAGGAGACATCGAGCAGAACAGAACAGTGAACGGGGCGGGCTCTGCTGAGGGTAGTTAGGGGAACTTTTCACACCTACGAGAAATGCACATCATTGAGCGAAACGGTTCCTGTGGCTTTACCAAGGCTGGAGCGGGTGTTGGATCTCTCAATGATGGCCCTCTTACTGGGGTTGTTTAGTACTGACCTCTTGGCCAACGATATGTCAGCTGTTACCCTTGTGATGGATATCCTGAAACGCAAAAAAAAAAAGAAAAAAAAAAGAAGTCACACGAGGGCGAAGCGGCAGCGGGACGACGCGCCGCGAGCTGCTTGTCGCTTTCGGCCGCTCACCTCCCGTCAAACCTGTGCTTCAGGAAGTCGAACAGCGCCTTCTGCATCATGTCCGTCACCTGCGTCGATGAGTCAGAGAGAGAGAGAACGGGGAAGAGGAAGGAGAAGCGTGTCAGGCGGTGGAAGATGAGGAGCAGCGTCTGGCATGTTGCAAGCAAACAAGAGAGGCCTTCGCACGTTTAGTGAATATATTATTGTTCTGCGGTCGTTCACTCTGACGGCGTCCGTTCAGGCCTGCGATTTACACACTTGACCGAGCGATTTGCCGGGAAAGCGACGTTAAACGAAGTGATTAAGAGCCACAACGGGAAGTGTCGCAAACGCCAACGCGCAGGTGATGAATTGGGCCGATCGCACCGTAGCTTCTGCTGACAGATGTGAACGCCGGAGCAGAAAATCGAGGCTAAGTTTTGTTTCGTGTTTTTTAATGCGGGAGGGTGTCGTCCTTACAGGCAGGCAGGACGTCCTGTTGGTCGAAGGCGTTTGACTCACGGCGGTGAATTAATGGATACGCGAATCGAAGCGCTCTGTCACTCTGATGTGTTCAGAAGAGCTTGACGGTGACGGAGGGTTGACGGAGGGGGGGGCTGCATGTCCTCGGAGCTGAAACAGGGAGGGGTTGTCAGATGAAATTCAGCGTTGTCAGCGTGTGTGATGACTTTGCTGATCAAAAAGCGGATTGATTTTACGTCGTCACAGAGTACATTCCAGCGATCTGACTGTTTCTATTTCATTTTTTTATAGTTACAATCCACGTTATTTTAGAGGGAAATATATTTTTTACTTTTACTACATTTAACTGACAGCTACATACAAATATTTTACAAACAAACTTTAAAATGATGTTAGTTAAACCACCTCAAAGTACATAAAATATCTATTGAAGACCTAAATCAGCTGCATAAAATATAAAATAATGCTCTTCATACAGTATAATATTACAGTATAATGCAGTGTACTAATATAATACTATAAAGGGTCATTCTCTACTTAAGTAATGGTTTTAAATCGTTGACTTGTAATGGGAGTATTTGTGGTTTTGCTGTTTCTGCTTCAGTCGAGGATGTGAATCTTTCCTCCCTCGGCTGCGACTGCACCGCCCTCCACGCAGGCTCGGCACAGCGCGCTCTCTTATTAATGAATAAAAGTAACTACAGCCTCACGGCCCTGCCGCTGGTGTCAGATGTGATTAATGGATAAAATCCCAATTTTCTCCTGGAAACATTAAATTCCCGTTCAGTCTCCCGTCTCGTTGCGAAACCTCGGCCTCGGCGCGCATTATTCTCCGTTTCTAATTTCAAACCATGCTCCACTTTCTTTTTTTTTCTTTCTTTCTTTCTTTCTTTTTTTTTTTTTCCAGACTGATGCAGTTTACCCAGAAGGTTGTTACCACGGCAACACCAGAATGGGAGGCGAAGGCTGCGATTCCATGACAACTGACTCCGGCTCCCACCTCCCACCACCACCACCACCACCTCCTTGGCCTCCTTTATTGTCCGCCCCGTAGTTCCGGTGTTAACTGATAATCAATGAGCGGTTTCGATTTGAACGTAATTTTAACTTTGAGAGCGAAGGTGGAAACGATGTGCTCATAACATACTGTCAGACGTTGGACATGGCCCATAACGGATGCTTATTCTGAAAAAATGTATTTTTTTGAGCGCATGTAACGACACTACCTATAGCGATGGCTGAGAAAATGCGGGGATTAAGAGGTTTAATCTGGCCGTGAGAGAGAGAGGCTGAGCAGCAGTGCGTCCTACCTCGTAACCTTTCAGAGACGGTCCCACCAGGACAACCGGCCTCATGGAGGGAACCACGTCATACGGAGGGACGTGCTCGGCCTGGAGGGGTGGAAGGGGCACAGTCAAGATTTTATATCAGCACGTGTCTCTCTGAGGGGACGAAGCATGCTCTCAAACGGTTTAAAATAATCTGACTCAGATGCGGCAACCGGTTCATTTCATTTTATAACACTTACTTCTGCTGGACTGAAATATAAGTGGATAAAGACTCACTTAATATGTTGTACAATCCAATTAAATATTCCTGGTTTCGGTGCAAGCTCAGGTTCACAGTTGACATTAATAGTACGATAATAAATGTTATTATAGTGTTAGTGGTGTTCAGCTACAGTCTTATGAAGATGTATTCTTTCATTAAAAGTC
>JAOXYL010000052.1:5206655-5219211 GCA_028564955.1 Terapon puta
CGCCCCCCCCCCCCCCCCCCCCCCCCCCCTCCAACACTCCCCCTTCGCTTGCTCAATCAGATGGTACGACCCAATGAATGTCCAATGATCTCCGATGAGGCCTTTTAACATGAACTATAAACTGACGGCGGTGATGACGCTCATCCTGTGGACGGGGATGGACGAGCCCTCGTGGAAATGTATGTGCCCTTTTATCTGCAGTTTTTTTTTTCTTCTTCTTCTTCTTCTTTTCTCATGAGTTTTCTTCAGTATTACAGCACTCAGCATGTCATCAGACAAACTTGTCTTTTTTTGTTGTTGTTGTTCGTGATGTTATTACCAAACACTACAGCTGGTTCTGTTTGTCTTGGCTGAGTCACAGAGTACGGTGATCAGCAAATGTCCAGACTGAGTGTCAAGTTTCTACCTGAGAATATGAAGGAATACAGGAAGTATAGTAAGCATTACTCAGTACTTTGTTGTTGTCAACAAATCTTATGAAAAGACCAAAATCAACCGTGTTTTAGTCAATCTCAACTTGTTGCTGTGAACAGATAAATCCTTTAAAACACTGTAAACACTGTTTTTTGCAGGTATTACTCAAATGGAGCATTTATTGGGACCATTTGTGTATTTAATACCATTTTGTAGTGAGTAGTCAGGACACATTATGTAGAATTTACTCAAAAGGAACCTTGACTGTGCCACTGGAATAATGATATTACACAGACTTTTACAGTGTTTAAATTTAATCTGTTAAGAAATTGACACATTTAAAATAGCTGTTATAAATGAATTATGGTGATTAAATTTGAATTAAAATGATGCAGAGAAAGGTTGAGTAAATAATGAAAAGATTAAATATTAAATAAACTGAATAGAAAATGTATTCAATAGTATTAAATATTAAAAAAGACCATTAAAACCCACAGAGCAGAGCGGGAGCACTGATTGGTCAGCTGCTGCACGTCGTCAGGAGTCTGGCCAATCAGAGCTCCTGCTGCGGCTCTGTGGGCTGGACTTTCTGCTTTTTGAACCGATTTTAAAAATTAAAATAGCGAATATTAAAAGAAGAAGCAAATGGATTGATTGATAGAGTATGTTAGACAGACTGATCGATATATGGAGTTACAAAAACTTTCCTTTAATAGCAAATTTTACACCTAAAAAAAAAAAAAGATTGATTTCAAAAATTAAGAATTTGAAAATAGATGAATCAATTAAATTAGAAATCAGCATATTTGAATGTATAATGATGTACAATTATAAATTGTACATTAGTTTTAATAGTTCATCAGTTCTAATAACTTTTTTAACTTAATTCATTGAGTTTAATTAAACAAGGTAAAAGCTGTAATGCTTCCGGTTTTTAATCGTCTCCATGTTTATGATCATGTTGGAACAGTGGAGATCTATGGCACAGAGAGATGTATTGCATGTCAGGCAAAACTTTTTAGTCGGGTCAAATCATGTACGATTTTGGTCTCTTCATGGAAAATATGAAAAATATATGCATATCTTAGCACCAGCCTTCTTCACATCTTTTATTTCAAGTTTAGAAAGAAACTTGCCACTTGGTCTAAATGTTTGCTTTGCGCCCGTAGAGTGGAAATAAGATTGCACTGGTCTCCTCTGGTGGTTCCTGGTTCATTAATGTACTGTACTGCTGCAATCATTATCTTCTCACGCCGCCACTAAAACTTTTAAGTGTCATCCCGTTTGACTCGTTGAACTCAGTGCCATTTCTACACCCACCTGAGCCCCCTTTTTCTACCGCTCATTGTGCAGGAATGTGCCATTAGAAAACAACATGGGTTTGGAGAGGAGGGGTAGGCAGGGGGCCCGGGTGGATCATTTCTTTTTAGGGTTTAAGGAGGAGGAGCACTTTTGTTTTCTCCATCTGAGGATCCTCACGATGACTCAGACAAACAAGAGGCAGCGTCTGTGACAAAAACAGCTTCAGAGACAAAGAAAAAACAACAAAAAAACTAAAAAAAGTGGGTTGTTCTTGTCATCATGCCAAACACTATGCTCTTTTTTTTTTTTTTTTTTTTACAGTCAAATAAACTCCTGAGATGTTTCACAGGTACTACATGACTTCAAATCTGGATTCTTTTCTGCTTAATCTGCCCCTGTTGTCAGCTTCTCCAGTGGATTCAGGTGAAGGCCTGTTTACGTGGTGCAGAAATCTGTGGCTCCTCGGACACGTTCGTGCAGCTCGCCAACAGATGGCAGCAGCACTGCATCACTCGGTGCACAGCCTTTGTCCTTTTTCATCACGGTTACTGTTTATGTATGATGGAAGAGATGGAGGCAAAATGCTAATCTGCTGATTAGCACCCCGAGCGTGACTTCGTTCATCACAGCTTTTAATATCTATATTTATAAAGAAGTCAAATCTCTGGCCATTAAGACTAATTAATTAAATAACTCCTGATATGCATTTAAGTCGTTGACTAATTTATGTTCTCTCTCCAAATGGAGCAAAAGGAAAAAAAAAGGGTTTATTGTTCACAATAGTGTTTACTTGGTTCCTCTAAGGGGAACTTGTTGTAGCAAACAAAATCCTCAGAGCCCCAGGTTTAATGATTTTGACCTTTTTGAACAGCCAAACCTGGGAGCCCCCCCAACTGCGTCAGCTTCGCCGTGAAAAAACATGATCACCGCTGACATTCACTCCGAGCTCAGCGACGTCTAACTGCGCCTCAAGCCGTCGCCACTTTCCACCCGTAGCAGTACCCGTTTGTCATTAAAACTCCACGTACTTCCTGCTCAGGGGAAAAAAAAAATATATACCCCCGCTCCATTAATCTACATCTGGAGGAAATTGCCGCTCCTTTATAATGAGGCGCTCACAAATAACATCAATTATAATCATCATATTCGTAATACCTCTGTGCCATTACTTGTGAAAAGACAGACAAAAAAAAAAAGTGCTGCCTGAGAAGTGTTTCAGCTGCCTCTGAATCATGAGGCAATCTGTTGCTTGGTGTTGCTCCAGAGAGAAAAAAAAAAAAAGAATTACTTCAGGGGGGGATATTAAACTAAACTCAGCAGTTTTACTACATTTAGCAGCTGAAACTTTCGGCGCTCATTTACCGTTTGCTGGAGGCCGCAGCCTTCGAGGTTAGGCAAATGTTTTCTTTAAATTACAAAAGGACTCGGATTCTATATCCATCTTATTAAAGGATGCTTTGAATCTTCTCATCTTTTTCCATAATTACTTTTTTTTTTAAGCAGTATGCATCAGATCCCTTCAAATGCCTCATTAACCCCCAGCAGTGCTTTGATAAAGAGACCACATTCAGTTTTTTTTGTCTTTTGTTGAAGAATGGACATCATTGTTATTGTAATGTCTCAGATTCTTTTATTGTTCAATGTTCCGTAGCCGAGCTCAGAGACAAAGAGTCCTCATACAAGCGGAGATATGTTTCAAGTGGACTGGGGCGGTCCAGATCACATCGCAACGATGAATCAAATGCGTCGCCGTGCGCTACAGAAAATGGACAGACTTCAAGCATTTTTAGGTCTCAGATATGATTTAAATCCAGTGTTTTCCACACATTTTCCATTCACATCAAATCCGTTCTTTCCTAGAATCAAGACTTCCTGAATTTCACATCAGATATTACTCTTCGTCATGTTTTGTTTCTAATCAGGTCTGAGGATCTTTAAAAGGAGTTATCACGCTCCGGTGTCAAATAAAAACAAAATAAAATGTGACATATTTGCACAACACTTACAATACATTTCCAGCTGTTCAGGTTTTAGAGACCCAGAAATGATCACATTCATGTTCCATACGTTAACATACATAAAAACCTTGTTCCTATTTTACACAACATGCCCACACTACACATTTAATGCAACTGCTGCAGGAAAAAAAAAAAAAAAAAAAACCGTGAGATCCATTCAGGTCCGAGCCATATTGTGAAAAGAGCGATTAGGTCACGTAGGTGTGGTCCCGCCGCTGGAAAGCAGAGAACATTCGCAGAGCGCCACGATGAATCACACAAAGCTGAAGTGGTGCGGCGCTCCCCTGACAGATCTGTAGTGCAGATGCCAGATGGATGTGGAGTGGAGCTGCGTGGCTGCACTCCTTTTCATTTTCACTTTTAACTTCTCCCAGTGAAAGAAAGGGATTTAAAAAAAAGAAAAAAAGATATTATGACAGTCTTGGCACAACTGCAGAGCTACTCACGAACAATGAACAATAAAGACCGACTCGATTCTCGACCCTTCTCCATTTGTTTGCTGTTATTTGCTGGGATGGTGCACGAAGCCGGGTAATCTTCCCGCAGCTCCTGAACAGACCTCACGCCGCCTAATTACGATGAATGTGGCATCTCCTGACTGTAATTATGCTAAATGTGAAGATTGTGCTAATGTGCATTATGCAGGCGAGAAGGTGAGACTTTGTGAGAGAGTTTTCGTCCCGTTAAGTGGCAGACGCAAACCGAGCCTGAACCGCGAGCCGCCACCGGCCTCGACAACACAGACGCGTGTCGCCGACGCAGACCTGGTTATTAGCATAGTCACTTGACAGCGGCATATGCTGGAGGCCGTGTGGAAGTAGGGTACGAAGGATAACAGGCTTTTTGTGTTTACTCGAGCTGGAGTGACTCGGTGACAACGGAGGCGCCGGTGTGTCAAAACACAACCACAGAACAACTCATTAAAACTGATAAAAATCTGTATAAATCTTCACTGACCATGGACAAATCAGTCAATAAATAACTCAGCTGTCTACAAAATGACTGCAAAATAAAGATATGATCAGAACGCACCTCAAATTTAAACGTGAGCCACACACTCACAAAGGCAGCATTGCATAGTTTCAAACCAAGACCTAAACCAGAGTCCTGCACCGGGTCAGGTACACACAGGTACATGTGCAAAAAGTGCATGTAACAGGGAGGAATAAAAGTGGATGTGGCTGAAACAAGGTGTCGTAAATGGAAGTAAAAACAATAATTGGACAACAGATTTACTGCTTCTAAAAGTTAACAACTCTAAAATGTGTCGATTTAGAGTTGTATGGCGTTAAACTGCAGCTCAACCAAGCCAATTAAATGATGTCGGTAATGTTTTGGCACCGCCAGATGTGTGGCTGTGCAAGACTATCAAAGGCCGTCAAACTGAAAGCCGTCATCAAATGTCTCGTCAAGAGTCTTAAGGGAAACATAAGCTGCCTCTGATCTCATCAAAACACTTTGAGTTCTCTCCGTGAGCCTCCGGTGACTCGCTGCAGCACGCGGTCGTCCAGAAAAGCATCAACGTATTACGGCTGCCGTCCGGTGTCAGTTAAAGTTAACACTTTGATCTGACATTTCGTAGATTAAATAACAATTTTGCTGATTTTGGGCAGCATTTGATTTTCAGAAAACTCCGTGTACAGCTGCTTTGTGTAAAAAAAAAATTTTTAAATGAATTATTTGATACATTTCAGTAACTTTCTTTAAAAAAAAAATAAAGAAAACCTTTTACATTTAAGTATTATTTTGTTGTTTGTATTGAAACTCGGATAAGGGACGTTCTCAGAAACAACTAGAGAGCTTTGTATTTGGTCATAAGTGGGGCTACGTGTTGAACATGAAGGAGGCGGTTCAGTTTCTTTGCCCTGCAGGTGCAGGAAGAGTAAGCGTGTGCAAAACTGGACGTATGCAGGACTCTGAGCTAAACTATGGCTGCAATGAAAGGAAGACAATGGTGGGAGTTGGCGGTTAGACAGCTCCAAAAAAAAAAAAAATCAATCCAATAAGTCCCCATAAAAGATTAGAGTTTCCTCCAGGTCAACATTGAGATCCGTTACTGTCCACTCGTGCTGAGATGTGGTGAACAGGACCGTGACGCTGCAACATTTTTGGTTTCTCTTTCTCAACTGGGAGGATTGTTTTTTTCCCCCCCCTTTTTTTTCTCACTTTGTCCCCAGTCTGGCCAGTGTCATCTCGGCCGCCTCTCCGGAGCACGTGCGACACATCCGGCTGAAGGTCCTTTCGCCCTTTGCGTTCACAGTTTTTGTCAGACGTTGTAGTCCGGCGCTTTCCCCAGCGGCTGCCTCAGTCTGATCTGCAGCGTCATGAAGGCCCCCACCGCCACGTGGAAGAGGATCTGCCACATGTTCCTCAGTTCGTACAGATACATGTTGGACAGACAGATGAGTGCAAACGCCAGGAAGGACTTGCTGTTCCTCCAGACAGAGAAGTAGGCAAACAGGTAGCACTGAAAGGAGACGGCAGAATTTTAAGGCTGCACCCGCGATGTGACTGACGTGAAGCAGTGACATGTTTTCATCATTAATGTCCTTCACGGGACAATAAGTCTGCTCGCTAAGTATGAAATCCCATCTGATAACTTGCCCCCCCCCCCCAAAAAAAACCAAATTGCGGTGCACCATTTAGTGTCGGGAGCTGCACAAAAGGAGCTGATGAAAATGTTTTAGAGCAGCTAGTGAGGTGAAAGGCACTGAGCTTTTGCTAATGTTAGTCTAGCTGACAAGCTGCTGAGCTGTAAAGTGCAGGGCTGTTAGTCAGCCAGTCAGCCAGAGCTGACTGCTCTTACCGCAGACTATCACTTACCTGATACAGACAGGCTGCTGTGCCGAGGAAGAAGGCAATCACATAATTAAAGTCTTCGTCGTCATTCTGCAGGAGGAAAAGCGTTTTTTTTTTCAGTGCTAGTCATCCATGTCTAGACAAAGCATCAGGAAACTAATATGACAGGAAAATTCAGAGGACAGAATAGAATATAATGTGACATTAACAGGTTGGCTTCTAATTTTGGTTGCCATTAGTATTATCGGTAATGATAGCTATTACATTGTGTGACAGCGCTGCTAAAACAAAGTCCGACCTCGCAGCGCACACAAGTACTCAGACAACTGTTGAGGTTATTCAAACCGCAAAGGTAAAACTGGAAGTGACCGCATGAGTAATGTCGGTGATAATCCCTCCGAGAACCGAGTGCACCCACACGTACAGTGATTCGGTCCGTCGAAGTCGAGCAAGGAAGCAGTCACACACGTTGAGGGATGGAAAGTTTGGGGGATAATTTTGCAGTTCACCTCGATTTTTCCTCTTCCAAATAAATCTGACTGACACTGAAAGTCCTTTCCCAGAACTCAGGAATTAGCCGTAGCTTGTTGTTACAACTAGGACAGACGGGCGAAAGCGTGAAAATGAGATCCAGGATGAAATTCATGAAAGCAGACTTTCCCTTTTGTGACAAACCGAACCTGTCCGAATGTCACCTTCGTTCCGTCCTCACCTGTAGGATGCTCTCTATAGCGTGGACTCCCCGCAGCAGGTTGAGGCCTCCACAGAGGACGCTGAGCACGCAGGACACGATGCCTGACAGAGTCACCGGCTCCAAAATCTGCGTGGGAGCTGGAGGGGAGAGAGAACACCGTACTGCATAATCTGCTTTGACAAATTAATTACAAAAGCACAGAGACGTAGAAAAAAAAAAAAAAGTATAAAACAGCATACATTTTATGAAATGTAATTATTCACTCTTGATTTTAAAGGACGAGCCGAGCAAAGATTGTTTTTAAATCGTCTGTCTTCCGAAACATCCTGGCACGGTGATGCGTCAGTGTTATCAGATTAGCATAACTCACCCCCGCCCCTTGGACAAAATGATTTATGTCCTCAGAAAACAGAGACTGGCAAGGGCAACCGGCAGAGAGTGAACAAAGCCTGGAGAGCAGCCCTGAAGAGGATGTCAGGGGGAACACAACAGCTTTAAGTGACCCGAGGTGGCATCGCTTAGCTCGAGGCAGCTGAGGTGCGACGGAGCGTGGGAGAGGGCTGTTTGACGGAGCAATTGAGGGGTAGAGGACCTGAGCCGCGGAGCAACGGAGCACCAGCGGAGCCGTTTGACCGAGCAAACGGATATCTGACCGCCAGACGCGCATTATCCTGGAGGCTCGCCCGCACTTTATGTTGTCACACGCGCAAAGGTTTCCTACAGCAAGAATACGCTTAATTCAAACCACAGCCACTCACCCTGGTTCAGAAAATGTTTCACAAAATCAGTGAAACAATGAAAAATTCGCTGTTAATTATCCCTGAAAAAGCATTATTATTACTATTCTGATTCTGATCTAAATCTTATTTTTGTATTACTGATTTTCTAATAAGATTTTTTGATGTTTTAAAAAAAGTTCAATTTTTCATTTTTTCTCAAGCACGTATAAAAGTCTATGGGTTTAATGTGATCTATGATAGGTCGAACAGTGCGTCCAGTATTGTTCATTCACTGGTGTACTAAAGGACATTTTATTCTGAGGAAATTTCCAGTGACCTTTCCTATATCATTGCGTTAAAAATACCAGTGCTTCCAGTGTTAATCGTCCCGAGTAATGAGACTGATATAATATAAGATAACAGCTTATTGATCTTCAGAAGGGAAATTAAGGAGGAAATCTTTTACAACAGCGCACCTCTTCCTAACTAGGATGAGGCGTGTGCACGTATCCTACCTATGCCTTTGTATTTAGAGTGCGCGTGCACCGAGAACCCGTTGATGGAGCGCAGGTCCTCCGGGGAGAGCTGGTAGGGGGGTCGCAGCTTGATCTCCGTCTGCATGTCAGCCAGGTTGATCTTGGTGGACAGGGAACGGGGGCTGTTGTAGCGCTGTTTGGTCTTCTGGATAAAGGTGTCTGATGGATTGCAGGGGGGGGGGAGTGGCGGGAGCAAAACAAGGGGGATAAATAGATTATTTGCGTGTGAGTAGAACGTTCGGTGAAGGTTCAAGCGAGCAGGATTTCTAAGTTTAAGATATATTAAACAAGCAAATTCCACACTCCAGATTTTCCACAGACTTAACAATTCATGAATTAATCACAAAAGTATTGTTGTAATTACATGCAGCCCTGCTCGTGATGCATTTGTATGTTTGTCAGAGGTCATTTTATGACTCCCATCTACTACAGCTGTACCTCCTACACCTCACAGAAAGCCTTTTGCTCAGCGTAACAATAATGGGGGAACAAGACTAATATTAGTGGTTACACAGCTAATTAAAACATGCTTCAACAAGAAGCTAAATTGGTACTTATTTCACAATGGATCTTCTCTCTGAAGTACTGATGAACAAACACCCACTTGTTTTACCAAGGTGATAGTTCGCTGAAACTGTCACGCTGTAAAACGCCTTGGAGCTCACCAAACTCAATGAAGGAGTACGGCCGCACGGCGCTTCTGATCCGCTTGGTGTCGTAGGTGACGATAAACTCCTTCTGCAGCTCGTCCAGGAAGCAGAAAGCCAGCACGTTGGGGTAGTTAGCCGTGCACACCATCAGGTACCCGACGCCCAGTGAGCTCGTGAAACTGAAACACACACACACACACACACACACACACACACACAGACGCTATTGCTTTTCACACACCACACTCTGTTCTCTTAACAGGAACCCAGGGAAATTGTAATTAGGACAACAAGCTAAATACAGTGCAGATTGGAGGAAAAAAAAAAAAAACCACAATGGTATTTCTAATTCCGCTGGCTGCTGCTCTAAACACTGCACAAACACTATTTCAGCACATTTGAGTCTAGAACTCGCATGTTCCCAGCTAATTAAACACAACATTCGCATGCACCTTGGCAGGCGCTCTATCTTTTGGCCCCGCGGTGTTAATTGACACGCAGAACACAAATTAAATTCCCCAGACACAAAGACTTGTACATTATCTGAATGGCTCCGAGCACAATCGAGGGGAAAGCCGGTTATCGCAACAACATCTAAATGGATGTGGAACATAAATGTCAACAAACAGTACAAACTGGTGCGATAATTATCATACGGCAGACAAAAAATAAAAAGTATAGAAGACATCTGAAGAATGAGGGTGAATCTGATAGGAACGTGTCACAGTGGAGCTGCCAAATACACAAATATCAGAGGGAGGAAGATGACGGTATTTAACTCACAAGGTTACATAAAGGTTGAACGACGGTTAACAGCGCGCCCTCTTGTTTAGTACGAACCATCAAGTTGGTTGGGTCGGTGTGGGTGTATTATGAATATTACACCAAGTAAGTAAAGTTCACTTATATGGCGCCTTTCAAGAGCCGACATCACAACGAAAGAGAAACTGAAGATTTAAAGAGTCCAAAGGGAATTTCAGAGCCACATCTTCAAAGGCACAGTCTCTTTTAGTTTCAAGGCTGGTGGGAGGAACAGCCAGCAGTCCCTGATCACAAGACCCCAGACACCTACGAGCGAGCGGAGGGTGAACATTTATTTGTGAGAATCTTGAATTTGGATTCTGAATTTAAAAGGATGCAAGAGTAAAGGGATCAAGAGCCTTGTCAGACTATTTGTTAGAGGTCCTGACGAAAGTCTGTTTTAAACATTATCTACAATAGTTTACAGATACCATATCAGAAAATATATCAGAAAAAGTGGAAAAAACGTCCTCGGTTATGACTGATATAACTTCCAGTAGAGTCAGACCATGAATAGGTTTGAATATAATAAATAAATTGTGCAGTAGTCTGTGTTAAGGTCATTGCAAAGACTCCTATTAAATACAGTATATTCTAAATCCCTATATACCAGAAACAATGAGCTTAGAATGATAAGTGAACTTGCATTGAAGAAACGTCTGAATAAAATCACCTAGTAAGATTAGAGTAAATCAATGAGTCACTTTATAGCAGGACAATTAGAGGAATCTCCTCCTGTCACAGACATATAAAGGACATAACAACAGCCTTTAAATAGTCCAGATGATCACAGAGCAGGATTAACCTGTGACTTTAAGCACTGGCAGCCTCATTGTAACCTTCACTGTCTGCTGACCTTCTTCACTTGCTTCAGGCCCTCATTGATTAAAGGGACTCTTATCAAGAGGAGACTCTGGCTGTTGAAAGGTATAGCCGGCTAATTGATGGCTGATTCTGAGAGTTTTTTTTTTTCCTCCCCAGCTCATGTCCTCTGTCTTAATAAGACTAATTAGCTCTTAACAAACAGTGCTTGAGAGCGTTTCAAAGCTTTTCCCCGAGCACCAATCTGGCTTTTTAAAAAACACTTTGACACCTCAAATCGAGGCCTCGCTGTCAAATCATTCAAATTAAAAAGCATTTTTCCATCAAAAGGTGTTTAAGAGGGGTCAAGAGGAGAGCCAAATAACTGTCAGCAGAAGACAGTTTAATCACCCAGGGGGGGCAATAGATGAGGATGCAGAAAATCTCTAAACTGCATTTCATAAGTTGAATTGGAAGCATATTAAGTGACAGATTCATAGTGGGAGAAATAGTATTCTTATTAGAAATCATAACACGACATGACACTAGGCATATCAAATCCACACCCTGCATAACCTACTTGACATTGTACGGTCCAGTCCTCAGTGTGCAGCGGTCGGGGAACTGGCTGAGTTTCTTGGAGAGGCCTTTGAGGTGCTTCTTGGTTTCCTGAAGCTCTTTGTCCTGCTCGTAATCGGTGGACGCAGAGAGAGGCAGGCCGTCCCCGACCCGGACCACGGAGGCGAACAACACCATCGACATCTTACAGCTCTCGCGATCTCACTGAAGCCCTGCAAACAGGAAGTTTGTTGAGGGTGGAGCAGTAATATTTTGAATATCTAATTGACACATTGCTCTCAATTCAGTCCACATTGTGAGTAACTCAATAACATATATATCAATAAATTATGTATATTTGTAATTGTTTTCCAAAGAGTTCAAAAGTCTCTTTTAGTTACTCCAACTCACACTGATGCAATGATTAGTCAATTACTTGTCCACAATTAAATGAATCACAAGTAATTTCAGATAACTAGGTAATAATAGTTAATCGCTTTGAGTAATATTTTGAGAAAATGTGTCCTAATTCTCTGATTTCAGCTTCTCAAACGTAAACGCTTTCTGGTTTCTTTAATCCTCTACCACAGTAAATTGAGTATGTTTGGTTGGCATCACTTTGGGTTTGGGGAAACAGATATGAACATATATGATTTTTAACTATTTTCTGACATTCTATGGATCAAACAACTAAAGCGATTAATAAGGAAAATGATGTGCAGATTAATGAAAAAAGAAAATAATCATTAGTTACAGCCGTTGCTCTCATATCTTGCTTGTGAAAGCCGGCTTGGTGTGCTGTCAGTGGGAGTCAGAGCATCCACAAGTAAGCAGCATTTCTAAGCCCAAACTGTGGTTATGTGATGAGGTTATAAATAAAAAGTCTAATTTAAATAGTGTTTCCACGGCATGAAAACAGTGAGGAGCGCTCAGTGTGTTTTGGAAGTAAAGACAGCTTTAAAGCAGTACATTATCAGACACCTGCATACAACACACCCACAGCATGAGGAAAGGCGGGGGAGTTCTTCAGAACATGGCAGAAAACTTCAAAGTTAAGCATTTCCGCAGTGGAAGAGTATACGTTCAGAGATGTTTTCTCCAGAGGTGTTTTCATGCCTGTAGAACAGTGTGTTTTATCTCTTATAGTTATGGTCGACTAACACAATCGCTGCTGCCTAAGGTTAGTTACGAAGCATGTTCTCATAGTGTGCTAGCTGTCCATTATGTGAGTATGAATATAACAGTCTGGTGCTCACACACAGCT
>JAOXYL010000052.1:5274732-5290470 GCA_028564955.1 Terapon puta
GAGCCGTCACACAGTCCTCGTGCATCAGGACGGCTACACGTCTCATTTCAGGATAAATATCAACTTTAACCTTTAATTTGAGGGTGTTTTTATCCATTACAGTGGAACAGTGCGGGGGTATTTACCCACAGTCCTCCTTGGTTTTTGAGAAAACAGCATTGTAAACATCCAGAAGAGACGACCAGCTCAATACTTCACAGTTAATGAGGACCAAATGCTAAACAGGACGACTTTACTTAAGTTTATGTCATCTTGTCCGATTTAATGTGGTCCCCTAAAACCAGGGTGCTCCGTGGAGAAGAGCTGCACTTCCTGCGAGTCAGCACTTTGAGCTCGCCGTAATGATTTCTCTTTTGGATCCGGCGAGCCGTGGCAGGCTGCCAAACTATCAAACAGAGCCGCCGTCCAAATGCGTGCGCACATTCGCACACGCCCAGCATCCACCCTTGTTTGCGGAGGCAGCCGCTCAACAGGAAGCGGAGCAGGAAGCCGGTATCGGTATAAAACACGGCGGCACGCGGGCGGCAGAGCTGAGAGTCGAGTCATTGTTTGTGAGGATTTTCTCTATATGAGCTACGGAAACAAGCGAGACCAACAATGAGAAGACTGTCTGTTTCTATTAGTCTCCGATAGTTATTCTTAACGCCTGCCAATGGCTCGGATGTTTCAGTGAAGTCAGACTAAACAACACTGGGGTTTGCTCCGATTGAATCCAGGTCGCTCTCTCTTGAATCTAGGTCTGTTTCTTCAACTTTCGTCCGCTCTCCTCTGGATAAAATCGACGTGTTGGAGCGAGAAGTGAAGCGGAGGAAACGTGCGACCTGATGCTGGGTGAAGCACTACCGCTCTTGGCCACAGGTGTCGCCAAAAGCAACGAAAAAAAACAAGTATAGAGCTGCTTTAAAGAAGGAGAATTCGAGAAGTCCTTCAAAGCATCTACACTTCATATGTTAGGGGACCACTTTTATTTTAACTTTTTTTTTATTTTTATGTAGATCCCTGCACAGTGGGAGAGATGCACAAATAACGATGACAAAAGTCTGAGCGCTTCATAGTTCAACAGTCTTCCAACCGAGTTTCATAACAGACTAAAATAAAACAGGAAAGCACCCCTCCGACAAAATTATGACCTCGATGAAGACGGGATTAATCGCAGGACCCTTCAATCAGGCGCCGTTAGCTGAGAGCACGGCGTGAATTTAAACTAATCGCCGGGTGAAGCACCTCGGGGTCGCTCCTGCATTAAACTGAGCTCTGCAAACACACTTGAGCACGAACTCGAAATATCCCTCCTGGATGGGGGCTGTTGGAGACGAGCGAAAGCTCCATCAAAACAGCAGCAAAGGCGGACTTCATCATATAAATCTAAATATTAATTTCACATAAATACCATTTTGCACATTCTGTTTTTTTTTTACCTATACCTGTATTTTTACTGCATATGTTTAGTTATACATTTCATTTTAGTTGTATAAGTCATTTTGTTCCACCACTTTGCTTTCTAAAGACTTTTGAGCATAGTTTTCTGTGACTTTTATTGCCAGACTCCTCAAAGCAATTTATGTGCACATGACAATAAAGTCATAAATCTATAATCTGTTCACCACACACGTCCTTCTTCGGGCAAAAACCACCAAAACATCTGCTGTGTGACTGCTGAACATTTCGGACTATTTACATACTTTCAATTCCAACTTCTTCACTTTTCATGGAGGGAACATTAGATTTCACTCCTGGTAACACATGTTGAGCAACATTACCCAGGTCATACAGCGAATCACATGACCTGTGTGTGTGTGTGTGTGTGTGTGTGTGTGTGTAGGGGGGGTAATGAGCCTCTTCCAAAGGGCAGATATACACCCAGAAAGTGGCTCACGCCCACCTGGTGGGAGGCCAACACTAGTTTTTTTTTATTTTTCGCAAACTTTGTAAACTTTCATTTCCCCTTTATTCACTCTGCAGCTTTTCTACGAACGCGCGAGCTCTGCAGGCCGGGGGTGGGGGGGGGGCACCGGGGCTCCGGTGGTGGCTCCGGTACACGGACCCCCCTTCACCTCTCCTCCTCCTCTTCCTGGTGGACCCCCCCTCTCTGTTTTTCCGCAGCTTCTTGATCCGCGGAGGCGATTACGCGGCGGATTCGGTGTTGTTGTTGTTTTTATTTTTTTTACCTGCGCCACAGAAACCGGGTCCAAGCTCAGTTTCAAAGTAACCGGGAAGAAGGAGGGGGGGGGGCAAGTTCACCTCCGTGGCTCTGTTTTGTCTCCTGAACCGGACCTCCCTCCTCTCTCTATCCTCTCCTCCTTCTCCCTCCTTCACCTCCGAGCAACCGGGACCGGCACCTTAACCCCCACCACCAACACGTACACCCCCCCCCCCCCACACACACACACACATACACACCTCTCTCACACACACTCACACACTCACACACACCTTCCTGAGCTCGGCGGGACTCACCAGCAGCAGCAGCGTGAACATTGTCGCCCCTCTCATCCGTCTCCAGCGGCGGCTGCAAGAGGCCATGATGCCGTTGCCACGTCTGGATACGCAGGCGCAGTCGCTTTTCCACGGATTCTCCGGCGCCGCGCAAGGCTCCCTGGGAAGTGTAGTTCCGGCGCAGGGCAACCAGAGGGCGGCGTCGCACCTGCCCCCCTCCCGCCTCCATCTTGCTGTACTTGTTGCGTGTATTTGAGCCCGACTGCTGCAGTGATTTTTTTTTTACTTTCTTTTTGTTTTTTTGGTTTTTTATCGGTGTGAAGCGGCCATATTTTAATACGATGAATCACACAAGAGGGTAATTCGTAAATTGGCCTGTGATTGAATGGCTCTTAATTAACCCTGTAGTTGTTTATCAGCAGGACTCCTCCAGACAAACAATGGTTTGATTACAGCTGTGTGATGCACAGAAATGGACCTTGAATACAAAATAAAAACAAATAAAAAAGGCTTTATGTTAAGGTTAATGTATTCTGCCATGTGGGGAGGCGAGCATTTAAATATTTTATATTCACAGTTTAAAAAGGCAGAATAAAAAAATAATGTGAAGCATTCACTGAAATCAACCTTTTTTCAGCTCAGTCAGGTTTAAATGAAGGAAGCTCTGAATGATTTTCTGAATGGAGTTTGGTTTGTGGCGTTTCCTCACCTTGATCTTGTGAGTGACTTGGATGTTGTTTGTTTTGGCTGCATTAAAATGATTTACATCTGCATAAAAGAAAGTTATTTTTCAATGGGGGTTGGTTTAGAAATAAAAAAGGAGCATGCACTTGAGTGAATCTTATTTTTCAGTTTCTGTTTTAAATGCATATACAAGGAAATAAAGAGCTACAGATGCATTTTTTCATTCACAGATTCACGAACGGGTGCAAGGGGGAGATGGGGTGTGGGGTGGGGTGTGGGGGTGCACAATTTCCCTCCCTCCACCTGGCTGAAAAGAGGAGCCTGGCTTTGACGCTTGTTTGTGTTCAGTTTCAGTGTCTCACATCTGACAAAACAGCAAAGCAAAAGGAGGAAAAACACTTGATGGTGCCCGGTGGAGTTGCATTGCCAGGTTACACCCCCTCCCCTCACCCTCATCTCCCTTTCCACCTCCCTTTGCACACACACACACACACACACACACGCGGAGCAGGTACAGTGTCTAGTCCCAGACAACAACAACACACACAGCCTCTCCCTGAAGCCTCTCCTCTCCTCTCCTCTCCTCTCCTCTCCGTGGCTCTGTTGCGACACTCCTCCAGCTCTCCGAGGAGGGAGGAGGGAGGGCGAAGGGAGGGAGGGTGTGTGTGTGTGTCCGTGCGTATTTCCCTCCCAACTGCGCTCTGCAAATCGGCCCCATCTTCGCTTACTACCACCACCACCACCTCCTCCCTCCCTCCTCCTCCTCCTCCCCCCCCCTCCCCCCTCAGCCCGTGGTATCGTCCGCCGCTCACCGACAGACGGAGCGCAGTTGTCGGCTGCAGGTCGCTCGGAGAGGGACGCGCACGGCGGCTGAGGACGCAAACCCGAACCTGATCCGTGTCTCGTATTCTCTCCTCGTCTCTGCCTGGACAGCAACTTGGGGAATACAAACACCTTCGAAGGTAAAAAGGAAAAAAAAACACTTTTTTTCTAGCTTTTCTTTGGCAAAAAAAAAAAAAATCCCGAATCCATGACTGATGCAAAAGCACTTTTCTTTTTTAAAAAAAAGGTGTGCTGTGCAGCATTTTCCAGTTTGGATTAGATTTTTGCCGATGCAGAAATGGATTTTGCTCGACTTTGATTGAGGTGCTGGATTTTCTTTCTTTCTTTCTTTCTTTTAAATATTGGAGACTGAATGATTTCGTATGCTTAGAAGAAATAAGGCAACAAAAAAATCCTCCTCCATCTCTAATGGATTGGTGTAAGCTTGATTCAGCCCTGCCGTGGGGTCCGTTGTTTCTCCGGACCGTTTTCTCTGCCCCTCCATCAGAGCAGGCTTTGGGCTGTGTGGCGTTTCTTTTATTTTAAATGTCAAATACTTTTCTGCGCTTTTTTTTTTTGTTGCACGCTTTGGCTTTTTTTTCTGGTGAGGTGAGGTGATTTGCGCGCCGGTGGCAGTGCGTTATTCACATTCAGTTTCTTTTTTTTTCTTTCTTTTTTTTGTGCAGCTCCTTTTATGCCACGCCGGTTTTACTTTCCACTCACGTTTCATCCCAGGATCAGAGGAGCGTTTGTGGGCTGCAGGAGCTGCCTGTGCTCGCCACATTTGCGCCGTCTCAAACTTACTTTGTGCCGCACGCTGCCCTGTTGTCCAGATCCGGAGGAGAGGTGGACTTTAGAGATAATCCTGAGGTGGTTGGAGGGGAGGGGGGGTCACTGATATGATCTTATGAGAGCGGATTGGATTGAAGCGTTGTGCGTCTCGGTTCGATTTTCTTTTAATCGAAGTGGTCTCAATCGAAGCGGCGAGCTCATTTGTAGTGTCACAGCTTTGACGTAGAAGAGATTCCCTTGTTGTTTTCTAACTTTCCTTTCTGTGCCGCGTCGCCTGACTCGAGGCAGCCCGTGATGACCTCATTGCTCATCGATTCCAATTAACAAATTGGCTTTTACGCGCGGACCGTGGCGCTTTTACGCGCGGCCCGAGCGCGTCTCGCCCCTCGCGGATCCCAGCAGACGCTCACGGGGACTAATTCTGCGTGAAAACACCGAAGAAAATCAACACCAGAAAGTCATTATTCATGAGCTTGTCACTTGGATGGATTGCCTCTCCGTGTTGTCCCCGATACGCGCAGTCGTCCCGGACCTGTTTTCACTTTGAATTCCAAAAGAGGGATAAGCGTCAGGCAGAGGAAGCTTCCCGCGGAGCAGAGAAAGTCGGGCTGATAAAACGGGACGCTTTTCCCCCTCTTGCTTGTGTTTTAGTTGATTATTCTGAGACGCATTGTCGGAGCCGGAGGTGGAGGCTGTGGTGGCGCCGCGGGGCAACAGAGGGCAGTGTTGAGCGGCCCTGCGCAGCTGTGAGAACACCTTGCCAGGTGAAAGTTTGCTGCATCATGTGCTGGACTCTCCTCTGTGCTGTGCCCTCCACATGTGAGCTCACACTCAGTCCTGCAGGCTGGCTCGTCTGTGAAGCCTGAACAAATGAAAAAAAACAAACATTTAGGCTGTTGCTTGTGTGATTTTTTAATTTTTTTTTTATCTTTTATTTTTCTGCTTCAGATGATTAAATGTCAAGCACCTCTAAACGAGCTTTTATCTGCAGGTGATTCAGCTGGAGCAGCATCTCGTTGAGCTAACTGCCTTAAAAATAAAAATCGCAATCACTCGACCAAGTTAATCAAACTCCCGGCTCACTTGAAAGCCATTCTCCATCACCAATAACCACCACCACTGGGGGAGGGGAGGGCTTTTAGCAGCTTTTTTTTTGCCCTCCTTTTTAGAGCTGCACTCCTGTCTCATCTGTAATTTTATTGGGCCTCAGTGGTTCAGTATCTTCAGCGGCATCAAATGAAGGACACTGTATTATTCATCACCGCTCAAACAGCTCTCAAACGCAACCAAGCTTGGCTGGTTTGAGTTTTGGGAAACGTGTCAGATGACATAATAAGTCTGTGTTGCAGCGAGGCCCAATCCCCCCCTCCCCACCCTCCTTCCTTTGCCTCTATTTGAAATAATGCCACAGACAGAGAATATTTGGATCCCACAATCGTTTTAGTAACCAAACACGCTCAACTAATTAGTGATCCAATTTAACAAATATTTATATCATTAGTTGAGCGTGTTTCTTCTCATTTCAGTGGTTGTCAGGAGTCAGAAGAGTAATAATTGCACAGCGGCACGGCGCAGACTCCTGTTTTATTCATCTCCATATCTTAACAACCTCATTTCCCTCGTCTGGAATCCAAAACAGCAGTCGACACCGGCTCTTGTTCCCTGTTTTTGTCCATTCATCAACACGTGTGAAAGTCCCGCATCTCCCCCATCTCTGGATTGATATTCATATATTCTTACAGAGTTTTTTTTTGTGTCAGGCCCGCATGCTTGTCTTATGGATGATTAACGCTTTTGTTATATGAAGAGCTGTTTTAGTGTCCTGGGTTCGTCCTTTCAAATGGAAAGCAGGTTTTCATCTTTGATGAACTTATGAGGGCTCTTGACACGTCCTGGCGAGAGGAGGGGGCGGTGGGGGTACTAGGGGCCAGCAGAGCAAAAAGAAAAAGAAAGATGTGAGACAAAACACAAACTGGAAGGATACCCCCCCCCCATGCTCCTCCTAGCTCCTCTTGGACCACCTCTATGTTCACTTTCCCTTCTTCCTCGCCTCTCCTCCATCTCCCTGCCGTGTGACAGGGTCTTGTTTGTGATTATATGTTGAGGTCCGTATCTTTGTGGCATCTGATGTCGACATGAATAATTCATTTCCATTAACAAATATGCTAGGTGTGGAGCCGCCGGCCTCTCCCTCCAATTTTAATGATGCATATTTAAACTGTGCCATGCGGAGTATTTCTGTTTGTCGGGGCACCATTTGAGAGGGGGCAGCCGGATATGAAAGTTTAATGTGTGCAGAACTCGATCTGTCCCCTCCACCATCTGACGTTACCTCCCCAAGAAAGAAAGGCGCCAATGTTCAATATGGTCTGACCTCCAGGACTGTGTGAGTCCGTCTGAGGAGATGGTGGTTGCAGATAAGCGATCACCTGCAGGGGTACGGGACTGTGAAACATGCCCCAGAGTTGACAGCCTGTTTTCAAAGTGCTGTTTTTCACCCGCCAAAAAAAAAAAAAAAACGAGGCGGGAGAGCGGAAAACGACAACTCCCGCTGCAAGATATTTCCGCCGCTCGTCTCTCCCTCGCTTTCTCTCGGCTGTTTGGCTCTTCACGCACGTCAAACAGGCACTCCAAGACATCTGTCGCCGCTCAGATGAACCACACCTCGGTTTATTTATGCGCCGTAACACTTTGTGCTCTTTATTCTTTTTTTTTTGCTTCTTTTCCCCTCCAAAAGCCCCGACTTGAGAGCGACCGCGACAGAGGTGCATTTCCACGCCTGGAGAAAGTCAGAGAAGGATGTCGGGAGGCAGCGAGCGGCTAGCTGAGGCGTGCTCTGCAAAGCGTTGATCTTGATATTGCTCCTTTCCTTTTCTTTTCTTTTTCTTCTTTTTTCTTTTTTTTTACACTCTCCCGAGCCTGGTATGTGAAAGTGCAGCGGAGAGATTGTAGACTTTTAAAGTGGCCTTCTTGAGCAGGATTCACATGGTAATTAGGTCAGGGCACACTGAGGAAAAACAAAGCTGTCCACATGCGGGGAGAGCAGAAAACATGCCGTGTTCTCTGCTGAAGATGTTTCAAGGGGAGTGAAGAGACGCACAGAGAGATGCTTCCTCAAAGTGGCTCTGTATATTCGGAGCACCGCGGCCATGTTGGAGTGTCTCTTGCTCAGTGTTATGTAAATATAACGCCTGATTTCAAATCACTGTTTCAGGCTTGCGGAGGCAGGCCCGGCCTCAATCTTCTCCGCTGGTCTTTGTGCCCGGAATACAAAAGCCCTGCCCGCCGCGTCGCCCCGAGCGCGATTACGCCGTCCCACGGCGCTGACGCAAACGTTGCCATTTTCCATTCGCGATCTCCGCGGCCTGATTGAGGTCCTGCACCTGAGCTCCCCTCGTTCCATTTGAAATGAAATCCTTCCTCCATTATCATGCCATTTGATGACTCGTGCTTGAGACATGCAAATCTCGGGCCAATTTCGCCGTCGGCAGCAAACTGTAGCTCGGCAGATACAGTTTGAGATGAGAATCTGCTTTGGACTCTGGTTTTCTTTTGTTGAATGTGCACTCGTGATAAGCAGGCAGCGTTGGTCGTCGGCAGAGGGAGGCCGGCGGTCTGCGTCTGAGCCGGTGGGTGGAAATGAATAATTCCACGATGTCTGTCTGGGTCCCCCTCAGCCTCCCAGGATCTCATTGTTTCTGAATGCAGAGCGCACTTGGCGTGGCCTTCGCTCGCTGTGTCTGTCTGCGCGTAACCTGGCCTCTCTCTCTCTCTCTCTCTCTCTCTCTCTGTCTCTGCCTCAACACACAACCTCGCCGTCTGTGAAATCCGATACGGCTGCAGCGTCTCAGCACTCAGTCTGCAGGCCTGCTAATGAATGCTTGATGCGACCCAACAGTCTCAATTTGTCTCTGGAACGTTATCGCCATTGTTTCTCCTCTGTTGTTGTGGTTGTACCTTTACAAAGAGGGCGAATAGGGATGAAAAGGGCAAGCAGTTTGTCAAGCAGAAAAATAAGATGGGGAGAAATATGTTTCACCCAATTCAGTATTTTTATGGCATGTATTGTTTCTTCTAAAGGCTTTATTTTATGAACAAACTAGTTTCCTGTTTAGGGCATTTATCATGCAAAGGCATCAAGGATTTCTTCTTCTCAGCCTCTGAAATGTGAGAATTTGCTGTTTTTGAGTTGAACATCTTTATTTTATATTCAGACTTTCAGGACCAATTTCAAGGAATCACCTCAGGCTCTTGCGAAGGACTATTTCTACTATTCCAAACAGTTAGGATAGTTTATTGAAGTGTAATTGAATGTCATTCTTCATCCCACACTGACCCCCCGAGAATGATTGTGCGAACGCAGTCGCGCAGTTTTTTCTCCTGTTTTAGTCATTTCAAGGACGGTTTTTAAAGCTGCAGGCGTTTTCCTTTAAATCCTCAACCTATTCTGTGATGGCATGATTTCCTTCTTTTCACACATTCTCATTGTTATCCCTCTTGGTATTAGATGAGGTGTGTGTGTGTGTGTGTGTGTGAGTGTTGTGTGCAAGCATGCGGTCATACGTACGTGTGCGCATGCGTGCATGTCTGAGCAATTTGATTTTTCCCTTTGTGTGCGTGCGGAGCGGACGTGAAGGCATGTGCCTTTTCTCTCCCGTCCCTCCTCTGTTCAGCCCCGGCAAGGTCTGAGCAGGGCGAGAATAAAAGGGGCGCAAGAGGAGGAGAAAGTGCTCCCACAGTTGATTTGGCCATTGTGGGGGGAGGAACACTATTCCCATTGATGCTCTGGACGCATGGCTGAAACCCCCAGAAGCTTTAGGAAGGGAGCTTATTCAAGGCTTGATGTGACCCGGAGGACTGGGTTGGAAGATGGGTGTTGAGCCCATTGTGGGGACGGTGGGAACATTGTCCCCGCTCGGCCGCTTTAATACCACTCTGAACCACTGGCTCCGCGAGCTGGATGGGCTCTCAGGTTGTCTGTTCTTGCTTTACAAGACACTGGAGAGGTCTCTTATGTTAGAGGTCTCATGAATTTTCAAAGACCTCGTCGAGATCTGAGAAATGCCTTCCTGGAGGCTCCCATCAGAGGATCTATTATGATTTTCCATTTAATTTACGATAATGTCCTCTCTAACTTTGCAACTTTGCCACAAAACGGTTTCACGCTGCGCTTTCCTGATGCTGCCAAGTGCATCAGGTTTATCAAAGGTGTCCTTGCTAGACCCGTTGCTCATTTATCCAAGTTACTTGTTATTTGTCTTACAAATGACTCCTCAGCTGCAAAGGAGGAAGCGGCGTGATGAGAGAAATCTCCCCTATTTCTTTCCATGAGTGCAATCCTTCCCTAATCTCAGCCTGATTAAGTGTCTGAATGTAAACTGTAGGTTTGGCAGAACAGACTTTTCTTATATGGGTCATTTTGTAGGGTACCAGCAGGGAGTTATAAGCACTTGTTGCAAATCTTCCTTCATCTGACGTTGCTCGCTAAGTGTAACGAAGCATGAGTGCTTTTTTTGATTCAGTCATCATCATGTTCTCAAAACTTTCTTTTGTGTTGATGCCATCTGAAAGCCCCGTCGTCACATGAAGTCAATATACCAACAACAATCACTGTATCTCATTCAGTCTTTTGGTGATGGATAATTGTTCCCGCGTGTTCGGCGTCGGAGCACCTGTAGAAGTGGTGTTTCTCTGTTTATTTATTCAGGTTTTTTTGTCAACCGAAGGCAGCAACATTCAAGTACTGATACGGTGCATATCAATCTGTAATAGTCGGCAATCGTTTTGACATAAATGCGGCTCCGTTAAACATTTCTCTAATGTATGAAAACCACCGTGCAAAGTGTGCGAGTGTCGTTAAGTGCCTCCATCAAACCCTCGCTTTCGCTTTGAATCCTCGGCATTCCTCTCAAGGATCTCTGGGTTTCAGGTATTTTACTTTGAAAAGCCCCATTGTGCGCCGCTTTAAGAAACCCTCCTAATGGAATAAGGCTCATTTTTACCCCGCGGTACCCTCTAAAATGGTTGCATCTCTTCCAAATGGAGTCACAGGGTGAGAGCTAAACTCCTTTCTTGCGCCTGTGCTCAGTGAAAGTAATAGGTTTGCAGTAAGCCCTCCAAACAAGGCTTGGATTAGGACACACTGGCGACTCCTGCGGTATTTCTCTGGCTATGTATTTACACGCTGACAGCGAAAGAAGACTCGCCTTATAATACGCTTTACCAATTTTTCCCACTGTGTTTGGGATTATTGGGCATTGTAAGAGGCTGCCGGGGCTCAGTTTGTCATCTCAACAATACCAGCGGGTTTTTGGAGGCAATTAGCTTAAAGCAGATCAGAGTTCCTGATGTGTTTACCTAAAGTTTTATTAGCACTGGTTTGCTTCCAGTACGAGACTTTGATTAACTGCCTCCGATAGGCCGTATAACTGGCTCATTAGAGAGAGCAGCACATGCGCCTCCGCCGGTCAGCAGTCTGCCGTGGAGAGCGCTCGTGCCTGTTTTGTTTGCAAACCCATGTGTTTGTGTCCACGCGTGCATATGCGTGTCAGCGTCTTCCTTCTTTTTTTTTTTTTTTTTTTCGATATTTGCAGTAATGGCCAGGAAATCAGCAGTTAGCGATGGCGGGCAGCTGCTCTCCGCTCTCCCCCGTTCCCCACAACCCTTCATTCCCGTAGCACGTGTAATTGGACGACCACATGTCAGGCTGTGATTTGCGGCGCCGGCCTAATGATTTCGCGCCGCCAAAGTATGATGAGAGCGGTCCTCCTCATTGTCAGACGTTGACTGGGAGCGCGATGCGATGGCTGAATTCACCGGAGAGCGGTGGGGGAAACTCCATCCTGCTCATTCCCATAAATGTTTTTTTTCCCCCCCACATCCTTGCTCTCCTGGCAGGATTCATCCCATCTCCTGCTCCATAAATTTCCTCTGAGCCCGGTCAGCACTGTGCCACCTAAAAACCTTCCTCATGATGAACTGTCAAGTTTACCCTGATAATGATGTTTGGATTTCTTTTAATGATTTTTTTTTTTATAAATTTATGTCAGCTCAGTTCTGATTTGATTTTGTGTCCCAATCCTCTTCTCTGAAATGTTTTCTTGAATGGTTGGTTAAGCTTCTGGTCATGTTCTCTTCTCGGTGTAATCAAATTGCATTCAAATGATGTACTTCTACGAGTAAATCAATATTGGTCAAAACAAAGAAAAAAAAAACACAAAAACAAAACTGAATTTGATTATTCTGCGGTGAAAATGACTTGAACGTTGCCTTTTTTCCGGGTGTGTTGTAAAACCAACTATTCTGTCACCCTGTGGTAAACAGCGGCGCAGAGGAAGCATCACACCGCTTGAGATGTTTTTATAGTTTATGGTGATTTCTTTATCATTTCTCTCAATCTTATAATATTTCACAGCCTCTGTCGTTGTTGTTCAACTTTAAAAAAATACCTTTTCCTACTTGATTTAATATGTCGGCTACTCTCGCACTTGATCATATCACCGGACTGGATAATATCGCTGTTCATGTGTAATTCACACAGTCTTCTTCATTTCTTTCTCAATCTAATATGAGCGACAGTTTCTCCAACAATCTGCTTTCGATGCCTCTGGTCATTTTTCTCTGGATAATCAGTGTTCAGTGTGTGTGTGTGTGTGTGGACAAGACAAGGCATGGCGCTGAATTGAGGAGTGAGTGACAAAGGGGAGCAATAACAGAGACCACATACTCTTTTGTGTGTCAGCCATGCGCCTGTTTCCCATCTCAGATGCCAAAACATCTCACGGAGAATCGGTCCGAGCTATTATTCAGCCTCTGCGTTTGATAGCTTTTCCTATTTGACCTGGGTAGCAATGAGCACCTAGCGCTCCTCCAGTTTAACCCGCCAGACGTTCCGGAGAAATTATTCCACTCCGTCTTTTGACCTTTTTTGTTTGGCTCTTGCCAGAAAAATCTCTTGGTTTTCAGCCAACAGACAGGACCCGAGTTTTTCTCCACCAAAGTGGCTGATTTGTGATTCATGTTGCGTTTGAGCTGGAGGCTCGTTTCTGGACGTGAGGCTTGCAGGGGGATGGTGCTGCGAGAATAGCCCTAATCAAGAGCTCATTAGTTAACTGGTGCTAAAGGGGGGGGGGGGGCACACGTACGACAACGCGTCAATCAAATGAGCAGAACAGCAGCGTAGGCCCTTCAGTAGAGTCCTTTTTTTGATGTTTGACACGAGGATCAGCTGCGGCGTGCCATAAAAAAGGTCGCTCTGACTGACAAACGGCGCTGAAAGAAATGTTTAAGTAAACAGAGTGGAAAGAAAAGTCGATGCATAGGAGTTTTGCCCCCCCCAGCCCCCTTCCAAGCTGCAAATGCTCAGCCGTAAAGCCATTTTTCTTGCCTCGCTACCTCTGCAGCACCGCTGAGTTTGGACGGCGGTTAGCTTTGGTTACTATGGCGATAGAAGTGGCTCTCGGCGGGGGCAGGAGGGTACGTTTCAGACTGAGGCGGACAGAGAAAAGAGGGGAGTGTGACAGTGATTAATGTCCTGGCAGAAACAGAGACAGTCGCCTCTCAAGGCCCCGTCGTCGCCGTCCGAGCGCTGAGAGGCACCCGAACGGGCGCGGCGTCTCGGAGCGCGGCACGAGAACGGAGAGGGCGGGTGGGGGGGGCGAAGTTTAATCACAATCACCTGAATTATTTATTGTTCAGAAATCTATTACTCGCCGACTCGTTGGATGAAAGCCGGAGTAAATTGAAATGTTGGATTAAGCCAAGGAGGAAATGAGATTCACCTGTGTGTCTCCCAAAATCAATCCTCACTACCCGGCTGATTAATGGAAAAAAAACACTTGTCTCAGCCCCCCCCCCCCATCCGTCTACCGCTCGCCTCTTCTTCTGAAACATCAAACGAGCCCGGGTGGCGGCGCGGACGAGCAGTCAACAGTTTGAGCGTCACGTGGCGCTCCGGTTTACCGCGCAGCCTGTTAACAAGGAAGTGAAGTGATGGAAGACCGGAGGCCAAACGTCTGCATGACAGAGATAAGCGCTTCCTCGTTCCGCCGTCCCTCCCCGACGAGAAAAAAAAACACCCCATAAACAGTGGATATTTGGCCAGAAGGGTTCGGTTGATGAAGCGTTTTTCGGCGCGCGCCTTTATAAACACCCGCTTCCTGGTCAGCTTGTGCAAATTGGACTCACGCGTGCACCTCACCCTCCTCTTGCACCGGACTCACCTTTCCCTCACAAAGGAGAAGGACCTCAAAGCTCTGTCGCGGTACCTGTTCCTCTTTCATGTCCCCCACCTGGATCTCAAGGTCCATTAGAGCTCCTTTTGAGGATCTCGGCCTCTGCCTGGGTTTTTTCGCACTTCACCGCACTCCCCACTCCTCCCCCCCCTTTCTGCCCCGTGACGCCGCAGCTCAAAGAAGCCTCTGTTTGGGCCGCTGTAGTGCGAAATGTGCACATGAGCGCAGCGTAATGCGGTTAAAGTCGCTTAAAAAAAAGTCAAAAAGCCTCCTCTTCTCCCACCTCGGTGACCTCCGCACCTGGCGCCCCCGCCCACGGGCCCTTCAAACGCTCTCCGCTCCCCGTGGCGTGACCCGCCGACGCTCCCGTCTCATTGCCGACGGCGGCGTAAAGGAGCTCAGATCACACAAACCAACGCGATGTCCGGTGCGAGACTTGGTAAAGACATGATGAATGAGCTCCAGGCACACACACATTCCTTTGTGCATTCATTCAGCCACAGGAGGTAACATTACCTTGTCATTTTTTGCACACCTGTCCCTGCTCCTTCACCTGACCCCGGTGGGATAAATGCTCGGGCCCGTCTTCATATTTCTGTTTACAAACCGCCGAAGGGACCTCAGGTAAGGAAGGAAGCGGCGCTTCTTCCTCGCGATGTGTAAATCAGCCGCTGGATGTTTGATGGCAGAGTAAATGTCTGCCCCCGCTCGCAGCAGATTGCTTCTGCTAGTGTTGGCCGGCGGCCCCATTCATCACCCGCCATGATAGCAGCCTCAGTCAAGCCCTTTTTAAAACCGTGGCTGCGGTCCCAAAAGCAGTCCTGAGCGCAGAGCAGCGTTACTCAGAATGACAAATATATTTATGTTTTAAAAAAAAAAAAAAACCCAAAACATCTGGACCCAGCACAGGCTGTGTTGGGAAAAAAACTGACTCATTTGTAAATGAATTTTCCACAGTACTTTCAGAATAAGACGCGCTGAATCGTCACCACAGTTGTTTTTTTGTGGCTGCATAGGAAGGGGTGTTTGTATGTGACAAAATAGCATCAAATGTCCCGTATTAGATTTTCTAGCTGGAGCTGTCAGCCACGTTTCTTCGGTCAGTGAATGGGGGAGGCTCAGGTGTCGTCACGTGACCTCGAGTCAGGAGGCAACAAGGAAAGATGTGTTTCGCGTTTGAAAGGGAACTGAAGGATTAATCGCTCGGACGGAGAGTACGAAAACCAGACATCAGCGCTGCCCTTGACGAAAAAGGGACGTCAGATCGCTTGGCAAACGTATTAAGCGGCGTTTTGCTCCTCAGCTCTGCAGCAGACAGACATTTCCTGCTGTAACTTTCCTGCTGTCAGGCTCCAATCACACAGGGCAGCGCGAAAGCAAAATATGACACCAAACATGCAACATTAGCTTCCATTTCTGTCCAGCTTATGAGTTTAAGCCCAATATTTTCCCTCCTCCTAGTCCTGGTTTGGTCTGATGTCAATGACAGTGAAACTATACAATATGTGCAGTAAAATAAAAAAAAAAAGGAAAGTAATGTTAATTCTCTGTGGATTTGTCATCTCTCAGAGTCTCGATTCTCACTGGTCCATTGTTAGTATGAAGATATGGATTAGTGCAGCTGAAACGTGATCCACAAGCAGTTACACGAGAGATTACATGCAGGCCAACACGGCTGTAAATCACACTAAATAATAAATACAGCTTGAGATCAGGTGTGATGTAATGTTTCCTGTAGCAGTGGCTGACCTGTCCACTGTTGTTCTGAGGC
>JAOXYL010000052.1:5460626-5470936 GCA_028564955.1 Terapon puta
AGTCGGGCGGTATTATCCTCATAATCAGACTGAATTGCCTTTTAGTTTTCACTCAAATGTTGAGAAAATCAAAAGGGAGGTGGGCACTTCAGACGTCTGAGGGCGACACTGCGGTTATATTTGAGTTTTCAAAGTTTTCAAACCATGTTCAGCAGTCACACAGTCAGAAAGTCACATAAAAACACGGATGAGCCGGCTGCATATCGGCTTCTCGGATCGATGACGTTTGTGCGTGGGTGGTGTTAATTAGCGAGCCCATTATAGAGAGGATTTCTATCACACCAGTGGTGCACAGGTCTGAGCAGTCTAGACATGCAATCTTACCTTGCTAATTTCTCTTTACATTGAAAGTTCTTTTTTTTTTTATTGTGACGGCCGTGCGATAAAAACAGATTCATATGTGAGCGGCTCACCTGGCCATTGCTACTCCGAACACACATCCGCCCACGGTCGACCAGAAGCCGATCCAACCTGCGTCCACCTGTGTGTGAGAAAAGAAGAGAAGAGGAGTTTATTCGGTGTTCGACATGCAGTCCGCGCCTGTGAGGAAAGAGCTAGAAAGAGAGCAGGCTCTAAGTGTCTGAAGTCTGCAGCCGCCTGTCAATCACTCGGGCTGGTAAACTGCCAGGCAGCGCTGCTATAGGATCAGCTGTGTGTGTAAGTGTGTGAGGTGTAAGGCAGTTGTCCTTTCTTATTTTTGGGAATGAAGGTCATACGCACGGCCTTCAGAGTTTAGAGGAAGGATGTTATGGCCAAGAGACTGCAGCAGAATCAATATGAGGCAAAGTGTAGCACATGTGCACGCGTTCACACACAAAAACCAATCAGTGTGTGGGCAACCGGGGCGAGAACGTCTCCGAGTGCCAGTGGAGGTGTTTGGTTCCCATCAATCTCCCCGAGGCAATAACTCACATTCAACCAAATCCAACCAGATGGAAGATGAGACGGCGAGGGGGCAGAATCTAAAGTAGGATCTGATGCTTTTTGCTTAATCATAGTCTGCAGCGACCTGTCAGGAAAGTCTATAATGAAGAAAAGTAGACTATCAAACTTATTAAATGTAAAACGTATTCTGGCTCCGTAAGTGATGAATGCCAAAATGTCATTATATTTTGAATTTTCTGTGCAGGCCAACCTCCTGTAAGAGACTAAACGCTCATTGGAAAGGCACCCGGCTCTAGTCTGCGGGGCCAAAGGCAGCTCGGTGAGGTAAACTGCACCCCTGCCCCCCCAACCCGCCGCCTCTTAAATGAAGAGGATCAAAATATTTGATTCACAACCATTCGAAGCGACCAAAACCTCCTCTCACCCATAACCGCTGCTTATTAGCTGTGCGGCTCCGGCGCAGGGGTTTCTAAGGCGTATAATGTCACATCAGTCTGCGCACAACTTAGGCGGCTAAACACAAATTGCTTGCAAAGCCATTTCGAGTTCTGAGATGCAAATGACTATGTTTCATGTGTGGGTGGAGACTTAATTAACTGCAGTATTCTTAGTGCCTTGGATCTCTAAAAAACAGGGCAAATTTGAGGCTTAATCAGGTTTGCTATACTGCGATCGTGTCAACAAGCTGGAGATGGCTGGCGTTAGGGCGGAGAAAGCCAAGCCTCCAGGCTCTTGACACCTTAACGTATTTATTTTCCCTAATTCCCTCTCCCAATCTTTTGTTATAAGCCATTTTAAGCCAATAATCAAAGACCTTATCCTCAGCTTGGATCGGTCTTCTACTCCTGTGAATTCTAAATGGCTACTCTCCATTAAGGGAACAATTACGTATGACTGATGAGCACAGTAAGGCACCTGTTTCCTGACTCATTACGGTGATGCTAAGCTTGGCGCTCGCTTCTTTCGTCTGCGTGGTCCAGCACATTTCCTCCAGCAGGGCTCGGTGCGATCCAAACCGAGAATTACAAACCTCAGCCTTTGTCTGACGATTTATATTTTAACTTTTTATGCGTCGACACCTCTTCTCTCGGTCTCGCTCCAGCTTCTACCTCTTATTTAGACAAACACATATACTGTAACTGCGGGAAGGATGGACTGACTGCATTCGAGAGAAACGCGCAATCTCAAGCGCAATGTTGAAGCGAGGACGGCAACGCTACCACTGAGAGGTGCTTCTGTCAAAGCAAAGTGCCCAATTTTGTAGTTTTTATTTCTTTTTCAGGCCAAGCGGCATCAACAGTGTTTGCAGGGTTGAAATCGATGTGGAAACGCCATGAGATGCAGTACTTCCAATGAACTCCAGCATGCTCACTTGGAAACACTCAGACTGGATGGGACTGGACTCCTTCACCAGTGGCAGCGACTTATTCCTCAATCTGCTCCAGCGTGGGGAAAATCCACCTGACAGAGTAACAGGGCTTTGGACTTGTTGTGCTGCTTCTCATCTCGTAGTCAAAGATAGAAGCCGCCCAGTGTGCGCTAGACGTCGAGAGAGCTAAAGCGCTGCCAAAAAGCGGAGATGCAAATGTGTAGTCATTACCTGCGCGCTGTTTATTCCTCTTCTTTATCCAGGGATTCTTAATATAAAAATCAAAAACAGGCTCAGATAAAAAACTACAACAGCCGCTAAGGATGTGCTTGACTTCCTGCCTAGAATATGTACACAGCTCTTGCTTGGATTACGTACAGGTTGGAGGAGGAGCTCGTATTATCTCGAAAAAAGGGACGGTCATAGGTCATCCTCACATTCACAAGGTACTAGGCTGGACCACTTTACCATAGCCTGAATAAAATCTGCATTATTTCCTCTTCTGCATTGCCTTCAGGAGCCTGTAACCTCCTTTTCCACCACCCTGGCTTGAGCTTTCCCAGGGAGTCTGAGTTACACCTGGCCAAAAGAGGGGAAAATTCACCTCCTCCATCCGCCGGCACTGTCCCTGACCTCTGCTTCGAGAGGGCGCCTCGGTTCCCCTGATCCGAGCGAGGTCACTCCTTTGAAACACCGTGTCAACACGTAGTAAACAAGAGTCCCCCAGGGGTGCTTGAATCTGTATCCCTGTAACAGCCTTGCTTTAGTGTCCCTCCCTGGTGACTTTCTTGCGCTGCAAAACAAAAGCCGGGGCTGCGGGGCTTGTTGCCACTCGCTCTTTCCACCACGGCTTCACGGTCTCCAGACATTTTCAAGTCACAGTTGAGATCAGGTCCAATCTAGGCTTTAATATCACAATGCAGCTGCTGTGGCCATCTTCGACTTGCAGTATGTTGAAACTTGCAGTATGTAATGCTGGTTGCTGAAATGCCATTATACAGGACTTTACACCAGAACATTAACACCATTTGGAAATGAGGTACCATGTGCCTTAGGAAAGCCTGATGTGTAGCGCCCTAAAGTTAACATGGTTTTTGCATCACCCACTTCAATCGCCTCCCGCTGCACCGTTCGCCAGCTATCTGATCCCTGCGTGTCTCTGCCCGCCTGCCTTTCATTTACTGAATCAATACTTGCAAGATCTTAAACACGTTGGGTGTGTTTCCGGATCGTATTTAGCAAACTCCTGAAATCTGCCATCTGCAGGCCTTGTTCGCCCCGATGTCAATCAGGTCGTTTTACCACTGCAGTTGTTTTAGGATCTGCTGTGGAAAGTTTTTTAATTTTTTTTTTTTATTTCCAAGCAGGTCTCAGAAAGTAGGCAGCAACATTTGTCTCATCCGGAAGACACCTGCTCCTCCTGCCCCACGGCAGCCTCGGTCAGCTCTCAATCAGACCGCGAGCCTCGCAGAGAAAACAGAGGACGAGAGCATCTATATTTTTGGGGGGGAACAAGCCCGAAGAAACAGCCCGAAGAAAAGCGCTGACAAAGATCAACGGAGGGTAGAGAAGAGAGAGGAGTCGGAGCGTGATCTGGAAACAGACGGAGGATAAACGGCGGCATGAAGAGCAAAGCTTCAAATGTATGCACTTTGGAGGACTGAGAAGGGCGTTCGACATCCGGGGCCATTATTGGAAATGAGTGTCAGAGCACGAATCGCCTGAGCTGCTCCTGCGAGGGCGAGGAGAGACGAACGGGAGAGGGAGAGAAAGGCAGAGACGTTTCTGGAAAAGTAGGGAGAATCCTACAACTAGTCCAGACATTAACCCAAAGAGCAACAATTGCATCCTGCCTGTTCAGTTCTGGATATGTTCTGCACAGGTACGGCTAACAGGAAGTACACTTTGGGTCACAACAGACTAACAGCATATCGGTACGATGTAGGGAATGATCAGCAGCAGAAAGGAGCACGAAGGTATAAACATCCGATTGTGAGTACAACTGCGCCAAAATGAACAAATTATTAGAAAGCATTAAACTGCTCTCCTGCTATCAATGCGCCTTGACCCGAGGCTCTTGCTTTATACTTTAAATTTCCAGAGTAACAGCCAGACTCTCGTTTTTTTGAAGGGTGAGAGAGCGATAAATTTTGTTCAAATGAAAATGAATGTGAGTTCAGCACATCTCGCCGTTTGTGTGGAATTCTCATTTCACTCCCCGAGCAGCATCTTTCTGCGCTGTTTTTTTTTTTTTTCCTTCCAAGATCTGGCAGAATCAACAAAGCTTACAACAGATAGGAAAACAGGATGAGGTAAAGCTATTTGGGGTCTGCGGGTTCATAGCGAGCTTAAACAAAAAAAAGAAAACGCACTATTTGCTTTTCCTCAGCTCAACTTGACTTTGGGAACAAACATCTCCACACCCGAAGACATTTTTGTTGCAATTGCAGCAACAGTACTCCTCCGCCTCGTCATGTTTAGATACGCCGCCTTCCTGTTTCATTTATTTTTTTTAAGCCCGACGTTTCAGACCCAGGAGGTGCCGCGTAACGTAGCTCACCTCATTGCGACGAGCTTTCATTCTTAACACACTTTTTATCTTCTTAACTAGCATGGATAAAAGAAATGCGGAAGAAAGAAAAAAAAAAAGAAAGAAATCTTTGGAGAACAAATGAAATCTAAGAAGAATTTGGTATGCGCTCTGGTGCCTCTTCACCGAGGTATAAAGACGGAGGTGTGACGAGAAGTGTCTCATCCTCTGCTCTCCTCTGTGTGATCTCCTCTCCACCAGCAGCTGTCTGATGATAACCTTGAAAAGATTCTCCCTTTCTCTATCGACACACTGCTGTGTCGAGACCTGGAACATGCAAACTATACAAGAGACCCCCCCCTTTCTCTGAGCTACTCCCCACTCAGCTCTTCTTCTTCTTCTTTGGTTTGTCTCAGACTGAAGGTGGCGAGCAGGCATGCGAGTGGTGAATTCCACTCGATTGGGCCCTTCACAAATGATGGACAGAAACTCTCAATAGGTCCGATGAGTGACGAATAAAAAGGGAGAGAAAATCGCTGCGCCAAGACGAAAGATAATTTTCCTTTTCGTATTTTTAGATTTGAGATACAGCGGAGTAATTTTTTTTTTTTCTTTTGCCTGGCGAAGGACAGTGCTTTTGAACTTTAAAGTGTATTCACAAGAGGGAGAGAGCAATTTAATAAACCCTTGCAGAAAAGTTCAGCTGTCTGGTGGCCTTACACACTGAAATACACTTCTCATGTTAGCGCGGGAGCCTTGGGGTTTATTATCCCTTAAACGTGTCCACTGTTTCACGTCTGCTTTAAATAGGCAGCGTGCTTTTCTGTGCGTTGACATTAAAGAGCCTCACCTGGACAAATGAGGGGCCTCACTCTCCGTGGGTTTCTGAGCGGCATTTTTCGAGACGCGGCCGCGAGACCGTCGAGAAAACCTCATCAGCCGTTCGCCGCTTTGTTCTTCTGAGTGGGCGACACTTGTGAAAAGCTCTGCAAATTGCTGGCACCGTGGAAGTTTTCTAAATGGGGAAATCAAACCCAGCAAATGGACTGGGCGAGCTGCTCATGCTCACACTGCTTCATTTTTTTTTTTTTTTCTAATGCGGAAAAAAAAAAAAAAACAGGAGAGGAGCTTCTATTCACTCTCTGTTGTAGCTCACCCACATAAAGGATAACCGAGATGAAAACCGGAGCGCTGGGCAGAGTGAGCGCTGACCCTGTCTGCACGCTTTCACAAAAATAGCCTGTCAAAATCGTAGCGGATCATATCTTTTGGATGGAACTGTGTTTGGAGATTTCGACTGCGGAGACCTTTGGGCAAACAGAGTTGGTAATCACCTTGGTTTACGAGTTTATTCTAACTTAAACTAGATTAAGTGTGTATGAGTTTGTGTGCTTGTGTGTTTTTGCTGCCTACCTGGCTGACTTTGGCCGGCGTTAGGACCATGTCGAGGACTCCCGACCAGCCTGCAATCACTCCTGTGGGGACCGCGTAGGCCAGAGCTATCATCAGGAACCGCATGTTGCTGAAGGAGACAAAAACACAACAGAGAATGAAGATTTCACTCGCAAAAAAAACAGTTTTACAAGCTAATCGTTTGTGTACAGATTCTCCCCAGAATACAAATTTGTTCTTTGACCTGGTGCGTTTATGCAAGTCGAGATGCATTACGTGCCCTGATGTCCTAAATAAGACATTTGATGTAAAAGTCTAGGAAAAAAAAGCGAGTTGTTATTTTGTTTATCGATCGATTACATCCACTTACAAATGTTCCTTAAAAACAGGCTGAAGATCATCTCAGAGGCAGCCCCATCACTGTCCTCTGCATAAAAAGATCTTTACTTCTCTAATAACCCAGTCGGTTTTCATGGGAGCCGATATAAAGTTCACAGCACATCAATCAATCCTTGACGCAGTTTGCTCGAGTCAAAAACTAAATAGGCAGAACTCCATAAGAATTTTATGAGGCATGTTTCCCTGCATTCAGATCATCCAAACATACGCGATTTTCCTACCGCTGTTAACGAAGGATTATATATATTCCAACAAAAGAGCCTCTTCATGTGAGATTGGCCGCATAAAGGACGCCCTCCACAGTCATAAAGGATTTTACAGTTATAATCCTACAACAAAATGTCCCTAATTAGAGGAGCGCGCGAGGCCTCCTCAAAGTACAACCTACATCCTAAATTTAATGAGTGAAAGCAGCATATGGGAATGTCTCTTTCCCCCTTCTGTTCGCGGCCGTTTGGAGGCCCGACATCGGCTCCGGGTCCTTTTACTATCCCACGGCACACTGTGACTTTAAAACACATCTGTAGCTCCGGTTACTGCCGCAGCAGAGGATCCATCCCTGAGCAGAGCGTAGTGACAGAGAGATAAGCAGCTACCTGTGCACAGAGGCCAGAGCTGCCAGGGTAAAGCTAGCAAAGCCAGCAAAAAGGACGAAAAACTCGACACCACAGTCCAGACGGCTGTTATAATGTGATTAAATGCTGCATATACAAATGCTTCAAAAGGTCCTGCATAGCTCAAAAAGTTTGGTGTGCATTCATTGGAAGGGTCAATTAATTGACAATAAATTGTGCCGATCGGCTCAGAGATATGGAATCAGTTCACTCTGACTTCACTAATAAGCAATCGAACACTTTGAACCAGAGTAACCAAACTCAATGTAAACTACGACTCTTTCCGAGGAGACTGCAGAGCTGCGCCGACTGCGGCAGCCTCTGTCGGTTCCAGGATTATTTTTGGGGTGAGAGGAGTGAAAAATGATTCATGTGTTGATATTTTCATTCAGGATACGAGATAATTCAACCTTCAGATCTCCGTTTAAATGCCATATCCTCATTTGACAGCGCTGTTAAATGGAACAGTCTCCAGCGTTATCATTTCATGCTGTTTGGAGGAAAACAAGGGGAGTATGAAAGGTGTTCTCATTCTGTGCAGTCACTTCTTACCATCGATTTATCTGTTTATTCTGTTTATATTTATTGAAAGTGAGACATAAAGGAACCTGTACCTGAAGATGAAACTGCTTGCCTTGTTTTAAGACATAACAATACTTAATTTACGACAATACTAAGTTTAAAAGGACGAGTGTATGAGATTTGGTGGCATCTGGCAGTGAGGTCGAAGATGGCAACCAAGTGACTCACCCACTTCTGTAGAAGACCTTACGACGGCTGCTACTTCAAGGCAAAAACATGAAAGGAACTCTCGAGAGCCGGTGCTTGGTTTGTCCTTCTGGGCTATTGTAGAAACATGGTTGAGCAACAGGATGGACTCTATGGACCTGCTCCTTATTAAGACTCTCTCTAAGCCAACGACAGCCATTCTTAGTTTCAGGTGATGATGCACCAATAAAAATATAATTATAATTATTATCATTATATTCTGTTTCTGCTGACAGATCTCCCAAAAGTCCTAAAAGCTGACAATGTTTTGGTACCTTTTGTTTGATAAATGACTCAATTGATTATCAAATCTGATGCAGAGTACGTTTCTGTCCGTGGAGCGATTGATAAATTGGCTCATTTTCCCAACGCCTACTAAGTGTATTGTCAACTGGCGGCTGCTGATCAAGTTATCAAGTGAAATCGGACTGTACAAATAAGAGATAAAAAAACAAGCACCATCTCCCTGCTGAGATAAATGGCTTTAGGCTACAGATCGGCTGCTGCGGGGTCTGATACGAGCTGTCTGCTAATATCTCATCAGCTCACAGCGTACAGTGAACAACAGAGAGAGAGGGAGAAAAAAAAAACACACACCTCCATATGCCTTGTTATGTATGCACGACCAGTATGCAAACACACACACACACACACACACACACACACACAGACTCACCTCTTTAGGGTATGTGGCACCCCTCCAATCACACGCAACCCAATTACAATCACTTGGAACACCCACGCTAATCACCTTCGCCCAATGAGGTGGCATGCTGATTTAAATCTGCGCCACCTCCTCAACCCTAACAATATGATTAGAATCACTGGGCGTCTGACAAATGAGGCAAGGCTGGCAGAGCGGGCGGCAGATTCATAGATTGTTTTGTTTTCCTGCTCTCCTCTTCCTTGTTTATGGACACTGTTTAGCTCCGGCATTCATCCCCCCGCTGCCTTGTTCATTATAATGCGGGCGGCGTCCTGAGCGGTATCGTGCGGGGACATCTGGAGAACACTATGGGCCTCCCGCGTCCCCGCCAACGGCTTCCAAAGCTCTACACGCAGACAGATAAAGTTCACGCACACGCGCTTTGAGCCCGTCTTTGAGTTGCGAACTATGGGGGGAACTTGTCCCGAGACACACAAACCTGCTTGGCAAAAAGCGCCTCCGCTGTAAACATATGCACGCCCTTTTTCCCTTCCCTGATGCCGGTGCTCTTCAGACAATGAATCACTTTTATTCGCAGAATGCTTGGCCTCTACAGAAAAACAAACGCGGCCTGTCTCCCCGCTGCAGGCCCGTCCTGTCCTAAGCAGTATGAAGCTACTTGGCCTTGGGGAGAGTATGGAGGGACAGTTATAAAAGCCCCGTGATTGAGCACCCTCTCCGCTTTTCGCCCAGCACCCTTTTCATTAACCTTGCCACAACAGCAGGAAATCAATATCCATGCACCTTTTTCCCCCCGTCCGGGAGATTATTTAGATAACCAAATGTAAGCAAGCAGACGCTAGCTGCTGGGTAAGAGAGGGGACATTTTTTTTCCCCCCTTTCCTTTCCTGCTGGTGATGAAATATTTCCGAAGAAGTCTCAAAGCTGGCGGCGTCATCAGCTAAGTGCCATTTGTCCTTGGCAGACCCGGCTGGAGATCAATGCATCAACATGACAACTTTCAAAGCCAAAGTGAGTATGACTGGGGAGCGGAGGGGATCATCAATACTCCTCGGTCTTCGGGCTGTTTAGTATTCCCTCACACGGCGAATCCGAATACAACGATAACTTTTCGCCACGTGCCGAGACGCTCAGGCTTCTAATTAGAGCGCCGCTGTGGAAGCAGATGTGAACAGCTGGAAGCTCTCATCAAGCTGGAGATCATTAACCAGTGCTCAGACCCTGACAGGATAAATGGATGAACAGATACATCAATGGATAGGTATCAGGCGGGCTAGCTGCCTGGCTGGCTCCTGTCTGCTGTTTGTTGGCCACCGCGGGTAAAAAAAAAAAAAACTTCTGCTGGAGATGGACCGATCCAATCCGCCGGCCAGCTATCAGGGCAGATGCTGACCTCATTAAGCAGATCAGGTATCACCCAGATTCAGTTTCAAACCGTAAAACTCTGTTTACACAACATTTAGAAGTTCAAAGCAGACTAACAACCTATTTTTTCAAGTCCCACGGCAATCCGCAGCCTCGTGTTACCTCAAATAAAGATGATCCAAAGTGGTTTCATGCTGTGAGCGGAGTTTAAATTTTTGGTTGGGGGGGGCGGCACTCGTATTGGATTGGTATTCAGTATCCGCAGATAGATGAGGAGAGAAGAAGTCTGATCGGCACATCCCCAAACTTTATCGGTCTGAC
>JAOXYL010000052.1:5625495-5639540 GCA_028564955.1 Terapon puta
CACACACACTTGTACTTTCATCCTTGCTCTCATTGACAAAATACAACAATAAACCGGCAGTAACTGATTTCTTTGGCCACGTCGGGGCAGCAGAAACAAGCTCTGAACACGCTCCTTCTCCTTTTAAGCAGAAAACTGACGCTCATTTCATTCAAGTCGTGTTTCGAAACTCTCCCCAAGATGAAACAAGAAGTTTGTATTTTGTAGTTTCATATTGAAAACACATTTAAATGATTGCACAAGCAGATTCTTATGCCTTGTTTATAAAAAATAAGACACAGTTAGGGAAATAATGACTTACAAGTTGTATACTTTTAAGTCATTATTTCCCTGAGTAATTATTCAAACTTAGAAGTATTGAGTAAGAGTTAATATATCAATGTTATGAGTGGATCCAAAGTTGATTACACAAGGAAATAGGAAACAAAAGACCCAAATAACATAACTAAAGGTAAGATAAGATCAACTTTATTCATCCTGAAGGAAATTGCTTTGCCAGAATACATTGTTAGTAAAAATACAAACACAAAGGTTAGTAGTTAAACAATAAAAGTGTCTAAAAATGAGAAATACAAAATATAAAGTAACAAGATAAACAAGATAAAGAAGCACACAAGAGTAACTGCAATACAAGAGAGTAAACCAAGTTTGAATAATTGATGAAAAACGATTTGCTAAGAAAAAGATACTGCACATGAAAATGCACAAAATAAACTGTTGTAGTGAATATACTATCAAACTACGTCAGTGCATATGACTATTTCACATAAAAACTAAAGGAAAAATACTGCATGTTAATGATGATGATGATGGTGCACATCTTATTTACAGTCAGTTTTTTTTTGTTTTGCATGCACACTAAACTCTCAGGTTCCCACTTGTTGACGCTCTCAATGCTCCGCTACAACCTCAGTTGCATCACGTAACCTGTCGCTGAAACACAAACGCACGTCATGAGAGGAAGCCCTCCGTTTGTCAAAAGTAGATAGAGAGAGCTCGTCTGATTGAGCACCCACTCGACAGCACACTCACATAAACAGATGAGCCGTTCGCTCTGCCAGCTGCTCTTTGTTCCCCTTGGCTGCTTTTTTATGTTGGTTTTTGGAGTAAATCTTTCCAATTTACAATGATATGAAACAGAAAAGTAGCGATCTCTCTCATTTGAACAAATGTTAAATATTTTGCTGTACACGTTCCCTAAGTGATGAATTTGGGGATGTGCATTTAAAATTAAAGTTGTTCGCAGTGCAGTTTCTTCATGTCAGACATACAGACATCAATTGTTTCCTGCAGTGACTTTCTCCTGTTTGCGAGGATGCAGTAAATCACGGGCCAGCTCTTGTCCTCGGGAACCTTTTTACGATTTACTTCCATTTGCTTCCATATTTATTGTTGTCGGGGCTCGAAACATATGGAAATGTGCGCACTCACACCCCACCCCGCCCTCCCATGTTCCCCACGCTCTTGGAAATAATTGTCCCCGAGGCCGTGGAAAGTTATTGCTTCTGCTCGCATTGTTTGGTCGGAGAGCCGGATGACAGAGCAGACGTGAGAGCAGAAACATGGAGAAACTATCAGCAGAGAGAGAGAGAGAGAGAGAGAGAGAGAGAGAGAGAGAGAGAGAGAGAGATTCAGTACTCAGAGAGGGGAAAACAGACGAGAAACCGAGCTGACAGAGCAGAGAAATGAATACTGTTGCAGCTGCATTACATGTTCTGAAAGAAAAAAAATAAAGAAAAGAAAAAGCTTATTTCCACATTTGCGTCAGAACATCCACCGGAGAGCTTTTCACTTTTCCAGACCTGTCGCTGTGTGGATGATAATCAGACTGCAGATTTGTGGCAGCTCCGAACAGAAGCCTCAGTGTTTGGAGATACTTTGGCCCATAAACGGAGGTGTGATTCCCGCGGGGCTCCTCGGGACGCTGATGAATTCTCCAGCTGCTGCTGGGAATCACAAAGTGGCCGGGCTGAGATCAGGGAGCGCGTGGGGGCTTTCGAAAAACCCCGGGGCTCCCTCGTACCCCATCCTGACACCTGAAGGCAGAGGGTCTTCGTCTTTGTAACGCCATGCAACCTCGTATTTAAACACCTCTTTAGGACATAGAGCAACATGGGAGAGCTGCTCCCCTGCACAAGCAAATTATCTGGAGAACAGTTCTTATAAATCTGTATCAAAGGTCAAGAGTTGTGTCATTGTGTGTAATCTTGACATCTTTATTAATATCAAACAACAAAAAACGCCAAATGGATCATCAGAAATTACCAACGGTGACTTAAAAACAGGCAGAAACAGACTTGATATGAAATAAATGAAACTTTAAATATTGCAAAAGTGCAAAATGCAAAAAAAGTGCAAAACAGGCAGAAACAGACTTGATATGAAATAAATGAAACTTCAAATATTGGAAATTAAAGTTGATCTAGGTGAGAAAACCTGTGGGAGAAAAGAATATTAAGACTTCTTATCTTGAAGCAAGTTGAATAATGTATTTAAAATGGTTCTTTTAAATACATTAAGGATTAAAGGATTTTCAGAAGAACAAAATTTGATTTAATTTCCTGAAATAAGACCCTCTGCTGGCTTCAGCTGCCATTTTGCACTTTTGCAAAGTTACATATATTCTACGCTGCAGCACGTTCTCATTTCTTTTCTTTCTTCCTGTTCAGATCCAAGGCGTGCACTTCAAGCACGACGCCTGCCACTTCTCCTCCACCATCACTGAATCGGCCTCGGCTCCATCCACCTTCACCCGCACCGCCGCCTCCTACAGGAACCGCCGGCACCACCACCACCACCACCACCACCACCGGCCGGCGTCCCGCCTCAGAGTCCACCACACCTCCCACCCCCTGGCCTGCGAGGAGCCGGACGAGCAGGAGCCGTGGCCCGAGCAGCACCACCCATCCCAGTGGAGGGGCCACCGGTCCGGCTCCCTCTTCTCCCTCCCCAACCTGGGCTCGGCCAGCTCCCGCTCCACCTGCTCCTCTCCCGGGCCTTCCCCGAGCCCCCACCACAGGAGCCACTCCCTCCACAGGAGCGCCTCCCTCATCCCGCCCTTCCGGCTCAACGTGGACGCTCTGGTCGGGGCGGAGGAGACGGACGTGGACACGGGGAACAAAGTGGACCCAGGCGGCGGCGTGGTGGACCTCACGGTGGTGTCTGCGTACATCAAATCAAGCCTGCCGCAGACTTCTCGGCCTTCATCGGCCCCACCGGAGGACCTGGGACCCTCCCTCTCCCCGGGCGTCGAGCTCGCCTACAAGGCCGCCACGCTGGGCCGCGCCCCCAACAGCGTGGTCGCCAACATCAGCGCCACCTCGACCTTCGCGGGGTCGCGAATCCAAAGCACCAACACCAGCGCTGCTCCGTCCCTGAGCGACGTCTCCATAAACCACTCGGACAGCTGCAGCATCATCAGCGCCCTGATCGAGGAGGCCGACAAGGTGGATGAAGAAGAAGACCAAGAGTTTTACATCTGAAGCTGAGAGGGCACAAACTTCAGAGCTGAGGCGGTCAGCGCAGCTCCACTCTGCCCCCTGGTGTTGGACAGTGACTACAACCTGTATTTAATGTATTTGTGAATGTCGCTTTTTATGCATGTAGATTACTGCTCTGTAAATGTCAGGTTATATAAATCATTGAAATGACTCATTTAAAGGACCAATCACATAACTGTGTACAGATACACTACTCAATAAATATCTCTTCTCTCCATCACCTGTGCTACACACCCCCACTTTAAGCTAACTTTCGAGCATTATTATGAGAATATAATATGTTTATATTTATGTGCGGAACAGAGTAACAGTGGGATTCGGGGGAAAGCGGGTTAAAGTCTGATGCAGTTTGTCAAGTTAGTGCAGAAGACAGACGAGTGACGAACAGGTCAGTTCATATTTCACACAGGATTCATAAAGGTTTGTAGTAAAGCAGGCGAAAAGTGGCCCAACAAGCCCAGATGTGATGCAGAAAAGTAAACGAATAAAAGGAACTGATGTGTGTGTGAGAGCTGATACTTCAGTGTGTTTAATTGACTGTAAAAGTTGTGCGGCCAAGTCAGCAAACTTTAAGTTTGTTCTTGACATGACAAACGATAATCCGGAGCAGATGTCTCACAGCTGTCTGAACTTGAAGTTTGACCTTTTGCATTACAGTTTATGGATTTTCTTTTCTTTTCCTTTCTTTTTCTGCGTGTGTGAGTTGCAATAATTAAGCAGTAATTATGCTGGTGCCCCCTGCTGGTTTGGAGTGAACATGTGACCCAGCAAACAAACGGCTGTGACACATGTTGGTGTTGTGCTCGCTCTCGTTTTTATCTCTCCACTCACCGTCTTCACTTGCCAGTCACTAACTTTGTCTGCTGTTTTCTGCTGGCCAGGTTATGTAAAGTGTCTTTTATCCGAGCTGGCTTCCTGAAAACTGCTGCAGAGACCAAACCAAAACAGTGACACCGTGGGCTGTAAAACCAAAATTATGAGCTTAAACACTAAAACTTTGCATCGTGCTGCACAGCTGGTGAACATCTTCAGTGTTTTTTGTACCTCTGAGCGACACCTTTGTCATCACATTTTAATCTACAAACATCACATCGAAAGCAGAAGGTGGAAGATGGCACTGAGAGTCATGGTTGGCCACGGTTGTAAATGCAACCAACTACACTTCATAATCTCAACCATCTAGCATTACAACCAAATGAACAAATTTAGGGATAATCAGAAGGCAAACATACCTTAAAATAAATTTCCTAGCACCTTTTTTAAAAAGTTTTGCTCTGCACACATCCACACCTTCATTCAGTTGAAGAACCTGTTGCCGTAAATGTGCTTATTTTCACGTCTGCCTCACTTGGCAAGTTTAAGAGACAAGCTGCTTAATGATACCTTAAGTGGTTAAATCCCTTAATAAATAAATAAGAGGAAACTTGGGATTGCGTCTATTCCTGTTTCACCTTAGCGTGAATATGGAAAGTTACATTTTTTTTTAAGGTTAATAGTTCTCTTAGCAGGTGGCAACATTCATAAAACACATGTGAGTCAGATCAGTTCATTTATCGTGAACATTTATACACTGATGATAATATCAAGCATGCATTCAAATAAACTAGAATTATAAAAAAGTGGAAATAAAAATGTACACATGGGGAATCAAAATGACATTTAAAAGCACTAAAGTGAAGATGTGACTTAAATTTGAAAACTAAACACACTAAATAAAGACTCAAGAAGAGTTTTTGACCTCCAGGTCAGTAGAGAAACATGAGTCTCCCTCTGAAGTGTGAACTCTCTTAATGCGATACAATGCTGCCCTCTTGTGTTAAACTATACAGTAAATAATTTAATATGAATATAGAATTTCCCCATTTGATTACCATTGAAGATCTATATCTTGATTTCAAAGTCATTTCTAGATTAACCAGTCAGGTGATATGTCAGAGTTTGTCGTTGATGCAGCATCTCTTTCTCCTCGCTCTCTCTCTCTAAAGCTCCTCATCGTCTGGGGAAAATCTTAAAACGACCTCTTGTTTCAGCTCGGCCGGCGAAACCTGCCTCTCTCCACAGTCTGAGCACTTAAACAGGTGTGAGTCTCCTTGTGAGGTCTCCACACAGTCTGAAGGGGGGAAATCCAATAATAGTGCTCGCTGGTTGTCATGGCGAAGGCTCCTTGCAGCCCTGCAGAGGTGATGTCATCATCCACCAATCATCGCGCAGGGTGCTGTAATGTATTGCCTCCACAGTGCAGAGGTTACACATGAACAAGTCTGGAAAACAGATCAGCCAGCGAGTTGGGACAAAGTTTTACTTATTCTGAACAACGCTTTAAATTCGTATAACTATTTCCTTAATTCCTTTTCTTTGAAAGTGACTTGTATTCATGCAGATACAGTGTTTAGAGAGGAGAGAAAAGGTGCAGCAGCAATAACAATTACCTCATCCGATGCCCATAAACCACAGATATATTTTTTATTTCTCTTAGTAAAAGAAAATGGGGCCACGTTATCCCATAAAAATACATGTCTGTGGGTAATTGGTGTTGTTTGGCACAATAAGGCAATAAGGTGCAGTAACCACCCACAGCAGTAATCCCCAACCAGGGGGTACTTCATCTGCAGCGTCAGGGCAGGACGTGGAAAGATTTTGGGGTTAGCTCATGTATAAATTAAACTCAAGTAAACAGAAAATACATCCAAATATTTGGGAGTTTGGGGTGTTTGGGAGACACAAAAAATATTATATTAGTGTGATGCTGATCATTGCAACAGAATAAAAACTGGACGTTAAGACCAAGTATTGTTGAATGTAATGGGTTGCTAAAAAAGTTGTGGAAAAGTCCCGCTTAAGAAGATACAACAGGACCATTTCATCTCATGAACTCACACAGCCACAACAGCTGCAGTCTCTTCAGTGAAATAGTTTCGTGAAGGCCATCACATCTGCTGAAGGATACTCAGCCACCGACAGGGCTACGGGTGGAGACAAGAATCATAATCAGTCAAGAAGGCAAACGTTCAACCATGATGTTAGTGAAAACAAACAAACAAAAAGAAGCTTAAAAGTGTGTTATATATTAAAACTGGCATTTAGCTGCTGGTTGATGGTTGAACTTTATCAGTTTAGAAAATGTGTGAGCAGTTTTATGTTCTGTTTTTATTCACCTCAATGTTTCGATAGTCAAGTAAATTATGCAGGTGATCTGATGAGTACAGAAGTTCATAATTAGGACTCCCATGTAAACCTGCTTGTCAGAATTAAGTTCAGCCGTGTTTAGGATGGTTAAAATGACAGATACTCTTTGAAACCTGAGTCAACCAGTACTCCTGTGCTTTCCCTTGGATGTGTGTGATTAAGTTGCCCTTGAGAGCTCCTATGACTTGGATGACTGTCAGTCCTCATAGACCTCGAGAGCAGAGCACAGCTTTCATCTTCAGCAGCGAGCAGCAGCAGGTGGTGCTGTAGTGCAGCTCGCACTGCTCCGAGTGGAGATTTAATGAGGGTTTTTCTCAGTGTGTTTTTAAATGTGTGCATGAGCTGCTGTGTTGACACTCCCATCCACCTTCTCGTGCTCAAAATAACAACCGCCAACATTTTTTCCCATGGTTCTCCGGAGCCATGCTCCTGCGAGGTGAGGCCTACGTGGGACACGTCCCCTCACGTCGCCCCTCTCACAGTGCCAGCACTAGTGGCTCTAATCCGCCGTGGCGTACCTGGCAGATCGCTCTGGCGACACCGGCTCACAGCGCTGCTGGCGTTGTTGCAGCCTGGCCCGGCCCCGCACACCAGCATCCCCTCTAATCCCTCCTCGCCTGAACTGCCCAAAGGCCCAGCAGCCTGAGGGGAAGTAGGGCACCGGAGGTGAAGCAGAGTGAGTCAATCAGTCACAACCAAACTGTGCTCAGTGCATCTCTGCTCAACGCTGAACTGAGCCTCTGTGCTTTTACATAACTTTCTCTCATACAGGCGGCTGAAACTGAGTGTGCAGTCACCTTTTTCTTCTTCTTTCTTGTTCTTTGGCTTCGTCCTTTTCTTCTTCTGTACTTCTTGTGGGACTTACAGTAGTCTTGTTCATCCTTATCATGTTCTTTTATTTGTCTTGTTTAGTTGTTCTCATCCCCTTCTGGTTTTCTTAATGCTGTTTTCCTCCTTTGTTGTTGTTTTACTTCTTTGTTGCTGTTCGTCTTCTTCAGTCTGTACCACACAGAAAAACTGGTGGCTTACCCAGCGATCCTTAGGCTTAAGTTCTGAGTATCAAAGCGGGCTTACATTTACCTGGTAGATCGCCATGGTAACATATGCTGCAGTTTCAGAAGGTTAAGATCACAACATCTAAACAACCTGACTGCTGACCAATCATATCACCGGAAAAAGACGAAATACATGAAGCCAGTTCAGCTGTAGTTTGATTGTGCACTGTTTCTTTTTTTCCTGAAGGGAGTCTGTTGTCTCTTCTGAGAAAAACGATCCACTTAATTGATAATAATAAATCCAGCTCATTAGCTCAGTCAGAGAAATCTTATTAGTCACCTTTTTTTCTCTTCACAACACTGCAGCAGTCTTACCGATCAAACACAATACTGTTTATCACTTATTTGGAAAAATCTCTCTTCTGTTTCTAAAGATTATTCTTCTATTTTAGCTTTGTTGTTATAGTGTTTATATTTTACCTCACTGAAAATCCATTTTTTGGGCCTATAAACAGTTTTCCCTCCACTCGGCTCTGAGGATGTTTGAAACCGACGGCATCACATGAACTCGCTCACAGCAGGATTGGAAACGGCAGAGTTAACTGAGCCGGCTGATAATGAGGGAGTTCCTGCGGTTATCCCACTCTGTAAGCCCCTCCTCCCGCGTCCATTGTCTTTTGGCCCGCGGGGTCAAAGGTCAGGCGGCGGAGAGGGGACCGGTGCGAGCGGCGTGAATGGAGAGCCTGGGGACAGTCTCCGTTGGTTAGGGATTAAGTTGCTGCCGCGTGGAGGAAGGCGGAGGCGTCGCAGAGTCACACAGACACTCATCAATGAACATATTTCTCTCAAGGAGTAACGATAAGCTCCTGAAAAGCGCAGATCGACACACACGTGCACATGTTCGGCTTTCGAACCGTTCTTCGGGACGTTTCTCTGACATCATGTAATGAAATTATATATGCTGAAACATTCACTTTCCCTCATGAGTTGCAACTAAAATGTTCAAAATTTGTGAAATATGTGCACTAGAGGTTGCTGTTTTTATGTCTCCAAACCAAATACCGAAGCACTGACTCATTTATCTTAGTTAGCAGGATGACTTCACAAAAACATATAACGTCATTATGAGGGAAACGTTCGACCTTCAGTGTTCATGTGTTTAGTTTTGGGGATGTTTGTGTTACACAGTGATTACAACATCCTGACAGCGAGTCCAGGCTGAGATCACAGACGCCATGAAATGCTGCACCAGAAGAAGAAGAAGGTGTTGACCATTCGTTTTGTTTTAACGATGTAAATCTACGGCAACGTCAACAATTTTGAAGTGGATTTTTTCAATATTTTGACATTTCTGACAAGTTTTAAGACACATTAAAAGCTGAGATTCGAGTAGTGATGTGTGATGTTGCCCAATTTCCAGCAAAACGAGCCAATAACTGAGATAAAAATCAGCTTTGAACTTTTAAATTACACCTACGACTCCCTTATTAAAAAATCTCTTATTTATGAATATGCAAGTTTAACTCTCCTCACCAAAGTGTTCATTCATCCTCACTGTTTGTGCACTGCTTCACCTTTCCAAATCACATTTCTGTTAGATGCTGGATCCAGTATCATAACTGAGAAAATAAATAAAAATATCATATAACTGAGATTCAAGGTGAGAACAGAGAAACGTTCCAAAAAAACGTCCAAATGAACTCACAATAAAAAAAAGACATGTCATTGGGTGGTCCAAGCTACATGAAGTGAGGAGAAAATGCTCCCATGCTGTGTCATCTTGAAGCATCAGTGTGCAGGATTTGGTGAAATCCAGCAGGGAGGCTGCAGATTGAAGCCAACCGGATCCTCCAGCTCTCATCCCTCCATTTCCAAATGTGTGGGAGACCCTTCGATGACCCTCGGGTTTATCTGCACTCGTTTTGTGCTGAATGACAACACGGGTTGCGTAAAAGAACGATCAACGATTTTTCCTGAGCTGATATGAAGCCGATTTTAACAAACTTACAATCAGAACTAAGATGTTCCAAAAATAATCTGTCAAATCTGCACCCTGCCGCGCGGTTAGAGATGTTTCTGGTGGAGCGGCGTGTCCGCCCACAGAGGCCCATTAATCAGCTCGAGTGACAAGCGAATGTTAAATCCTTCATTACGAAACAGTTTGCCGTCTTTTTTCCCCCCCATAAATCTGACACCCCGCATCCCTGCTCTCCATTAGCCTGCTCTCCAAAACTTTGTGACATGGATCCGATTTGGATGGTGATGTGAACGATAATAATGTTAAATGGATCGTGATGCTGTGATATAATAATAATAATTATTATCATTAGCGCGCACAGACTTTTGAAAGAATAGAAGAGGCGTTGCTAATTCTTATTATTTTTTAATGTGCTTTTATAAATCACCTTATGTCGTGGTGATCTTCATTAACTACGTCTGGACAGTATGAAAATAAAAAATGACTTCCTAACCGTTTGCCACCATGGTTAAACCTCAAAGTTTGTCCATTATGGGCCACTGTAGAAACATGGTGGCACAACACGATGGGGGACTCACTTCCTGTGTTGATATGAAAGGATCATTCTAAACTACTAAAACCACAATGATTGTCAATTTCAAGTGATTATGCTTTGATGAGAACATGATTATGAATATTTAAACCCCTCTCAATCCCTCACACTGCACCTTTAATGGTCGGCCTCCTGGAAGACTTTCACCTCGATTGTCCTTTTTACTTATATAAGACTTGAGACTTTTCTTGGACCCCAAAAGTGCAGAGCAGCTCTGTCGTGTACTACAACAGTATTGGCTGCAGCCTGGTCCAAACCGGCCGGCGTGCCAGCTCGCTACTTCAGCTTGGCCCGGCTGTAACCGAGTGGCAGCCGACCAAACTGGGAGGTAAACTGGCAGCCGAGGGGGCGGCGAGAGTGACATTAGCACACCGAGCGAGCCCACACGATTACCTGCGCGAGATAAGTGAGGGAGGATTGTCTTCGGTGCGGGGGTCCTGATGAGCCTCCTCGCTGTGTTTGGAGCTAGTTTGCTCTCCATCCTGACCCCTCGGAGCCGCGGCAGCCCGCTTTGCAGTCGGTCCAGAGATCAGCAACGGGGAGCACAAATCATTATTTCCACCGCCCAAGTATGAGCCTCGAGCGCGGCGCTCCTCCGAAAAAAAAGGCCTCGCGGGATGAAAGCTGCTGTTTTGTGGTGGCATCTTTTCAAACGATTGTCTCTGATCAGTTACCGTGACACCGCATCTCCTCCATCCCCGTCCTTAAAAATCCAAATTCCTGTGTCCGGAGTTGGGGCGTTGGGTTTTAAAGAATGTGGCGACTCCGTCTAATGAAGCCGAGCCACGGCTCCACTAATTAGTCAAGTCCAATAATGGCTGGAATTCCCTGTTGGACAAAGCAGCCAAATACCTGATGGCTACCAATCATGTTCCCTCCTTCATGGGAAAAAATGCCCTCCGTTTATTTTGCTGACTGTCATGTCCCCAATTAGGAGGGACTGTTGAGGGGAGATCACTCCATAGCAGACTGATTGTAGGTGAAATACAGGGCAAACTATCATTAAATAGCAGTAACTCCGGAGAAACCTAAACTTTCTTGTGGCTGTGTTCATTCAGATGATCGCGTATACTGTGCAACTAGAGACAATGACCATAATAAGTGCACGGTAAAGGTCAGAAGAAGCAGTCTTTACTTAAAACCAGCCAGGATTTTTTTCCCCTAAAAGCAAGAAGTGAATCAAACAAAACTCCCTTACTCCCTCACTCCGCTCCCTCTCAATGCAAAAACAACATTAAAAGAGCCGTTAAGAGCAGATAATGACGAATCTTGTGGCTCACTCAATAAGGCTTTATCTGTGTAATTGCTTTAAAACGCGGCGACATCCAAGGGCCTAATTCTAGTCGACGGATTAAGGAGATGTGCAGCCGTTTGGGTTAATGTGGTGAAAGGGGAAAGACTTTTATTGCCGCCACTTTTACTTGAAGGTTGTTTGGCACTTGTGTTAATATCAGAACAACATTTGAATATGCGGAGAGTGCTCGATGAGGTTGTGTTTATCAAAAGTATTCGGAAATGTACATTTTATTTCATTTTTTAAAATCTGCTTCCCGTCCTTTTTCCTTTTCCTGTTTTTTTGGTGGATGATAAGAGCTGGTCTGTCTGAAGCCACATTAGAGGAGGCAACAAAGTCAGTCCGTCCGTCCGTCCGTCACTTTGACTCACAGTCCCCAGACGATAAAACAGAGTGGCGACTTTCTCTGTCTCAACAGCTATTTCGCCATGAAATTGAGTTCAAATTGGGTTCAAACATCAAGGTTTGCCCAGATGAATTATAATAACTTTGGTAATCCTCTGACCTTTTCATCTAGCCTCCATCATCGGGTCAAATTTATTTGACATTAACCCAAAAAAAACTTTATTACTGTGTGGTTATGATTAAATATTTCAAAAACTAACGTCATTCCCAGCCTTTGTTTTGTGCTCATTTGTAAATGTTAGCATACTAACATGCTAAACTAAGAATAAATGTTATATCTGTAAAACATCAGCATCCAACTCACAGCTTTGGTATATTATTGTTTCTTAATGGACAAATCCTGATCAACATATTGCTGGAAAAAAAAAAGTTTTATTCATTGATTTTATAATTTGCACATTGTTGGTATATTATCTTTTATAGAAATTTTTTATTTTGTAATGTAAATAATATAAATGTAATAAATGATGCAATGTAAATATATAAATGTAAGTAAAATGTAAATAATGTGCATTTTTTAAAAAAACGTTTAATCTCAGTGTATGCTGGTTTAGAAAAATAACCTGTGTGTCTTTAAATGCCCCTTTTTACATTTCTGCAGCTCATGCCTGTACACAGCATGAATCAAACGCTTCCTGTTGGCTGAGGTGCATTTATTCATCACATGCTGGAGCAGCAACATGTCCGCCACCAGTCCACATTCCTCAGAGTGATAGCAATTAAAAATGCTGACGCAGAGCAGTGTGACGCTCAGAGCAGAAATGTCTTTTGATCATCGGACACAAAAGGCCGAATGACTTGTGCAACAGAACGGATGTCTTCGTCTGGGCATGTAAAGAACATTTTTGTGCTTCTTCTACATGTTAAAACACAGCGAAATATATAACGTGATAGGATGGAGTCATAAAAGATCATAAATAATGTCACAATTAACAATAATTTCACTACAAACAACATTAAATGCCAATGCTTTAGTCTAAGTTAACGTTAAAAAAGGTTGCAATACAATGACCATTAGACAAATGACAAAAGCAGTGTGTTTTCTCTATTTTAAGGGAACTTATTAGTGCAGTGAATCACTTTTTGGCTACGTAAATGCCCCATAGAGAGCACATGATTGTATTTTCTCCATTAAAAGAACATCGAGGGTGACGCCGCATCACCGTCACCTCCTCCACAAAGACAACACAGGTGACACACATCACATTTTCTCCAAGATGATGGCGCCATGTTTCCTCCACTGAAAGGTCACCTCAGAGGTCACTGCATCATGTTTCTCCTCTGGAAAGTCATGTGAAGTGACACTGCATCACTTTCCCCACTAAAAGGTCACCTCAGAGGTCACTGCCTCACCTTTTCTCCGGCCAGGTGACCTCCATCACCTCAGAGGACACGGAGTCATGTTTCTAAACTTTTCTAAAACCGTTAATGACTTTATTTCTGCAGTGGGACTGTGTTTCTCCAAGTTCAGGAAAGTTCCCAGCAGGCACATCTCTGCGTTTCCAGTGAGCGCGCGCGCTGCAGGGCGCGTGCGCGTCGCTCTCCTCCCTCTGCCCGGTTCGGGATTTGCTGCTCGGTGACATGCCTCCCTCCGCCTGGCTCCTTATAGCCCCGGGGAGGCAGGAATCCCGGACGAGTGGTACGGACGTCGCCGACGGAGACCGCGAACCCGGCGCGGAGCAGTCCCCCTTTAAACACGGTCTCATGACTCCAGGCTGCCTCAGAGACACGCGGGCGGAGGAGCGAGGAGCCTCGGACTGACAGCGCGGGAGAGACCCACAGACCGGGACTGACAGCCGGGTGGGAGGACGGGAGGCTGATGGTCTGACAGACAGCCGGGGCCACGCTGAGACCACCTCACCTGTCCGCAGGTAGGACCCCCCTGTCAGAGAGCCGGTGGACTGAGAGGGGCCAGCTCACCTGTGCAGGTGACTTTTAACTTCCTGTGACGCTCATCAGGAGACAGATGAGACCACAGCAGAAAAATGTGCAGTTACTGGGTACTGTAGAAGATTATTTTTTAATGTTCTACCACATGCAGGTAGTAATTTAGTCTTTTTAATGTATAAATAGCAATAGATGGATCTAAAAATAC
>JAOXYL010000052.1:5886743-5897778 GCA_028564955.1 Terapon puta
TCAACTATGAATATTTTTGATGGGAAACATCCAGTAGAAGATTTTCAGACAAGTTTCTTGTTTGCATAGCTAATGGCAGATCATGCTCAAACCTCATAAATCTTTCATATTCTGTCTCAGTTCTCGATAACTGCAAACAACTACATCGCCATGTTTTGTTCCCCATTTTAAAAATACACAGGAAAGCTTTCTGGTGGTGTCAACAACGGTCACAGTTTTTGTGTTTAGAGGAAGAAAAAGACATTTTTGGTCGACAAGCTAAGATTGTGGATGACTTCTGAGGGTAACAGTAATCGAGGAAAAACTCACATTGAGGGTTTTTATTATTTAGCCGTGTAGATCTAATTTGTCCCCATTTCATTGCAGTATTTCATTGATATAGTTGGGGGCTCACTGTAGGAAGGCGATATCCAAACTCTTAATCCCTCAAGGACTCTAACCGGCAGAAACGGCTGCTAAAGATTTAGACAAGTCATAGAAATAGTTGTAGTAGTTCAGCTTGAGCCTTTCAAAAACAATAAATCATTTTAGCTGTGTGTGATGCCTCCAAAACATAAATTACAGACATTATTTATATTTGTAAAAACTTCAGTGATTGTTTTATGATGAAAGTAGGGTGGATTAAAAGTGCAGTGACACTTCACTTTTAAATACTTTTACATTCTGCATTGTGTCCAGTTTTGTCTCCAGGCTTTAACAACAATAAAACATGAGAGGAGAATGATAAAAATGTCATTGGATCAATTCAGGTCAAGGTCCTCCACGTAAAATCACTCACGTATTGATCAGTTTTACAGTAGCCTGTGTATGTAATCCAATACGCCGCATCCCATCCATCATATCCAACTCGACATAATCCCATTTTAATATAGTATACACATGCACCGTGCATGTAATGGTCTAAACCTTTACATTAGCAGGCTGCACCACGGATGACTGACGTCTCTGTCCTTCACTCAGACATCAACATCAACCCATCCAGCACTCACTGGACAGATGCATCATTCATGGACTTCTTGCATTTGCCCTCCAAACACAAAGATGTTTGACTATTTTGACACCAAAAATGAGTTTAAGGATGACTGATGAGGTTTGACCTGCCGAAGTCAAGAAAAGTATCATAGCTGTCTATCCATCCGATCTTCCTTTCATCAGACGGCGGCGGTGAGGTGGATCTTTCCAAACTGAAAAAGCAGGATGAGGGAGAGTTTGCTGCAATTTAGGTGTGTCAATGTGGAAAAAAAGCGGTCAGAAAACACAAATGTCGGACCTTATTTGAGGTGAGGTGAAAATTTTTATTTGCATCACAGATGGGTGTTTTTTTTACAGACAGACACACAAACCTGTGGGCTTTAAATGATTTTTGATGAAGAAACACACTCATTTGGCTCTATTTGATACTCTGACTCATGCACATTCTGCACACACACACACACACACACACACACACACTAATCGGTGTTACACTTGCGCCACTGACCCTTATTGAAGGTTGTGTTAATGATGACTTAAACAAACAATGTGTCTTTAGCTCCAGTCAATACCTCTAAACAGCCACGAGTCACATCACCCATTACAATTAGGCCAGAAATATAAGCAGTGCTGCTGTTGCACACAGTCATTGTGTGTGTGTGTGTGTGTGTGTGTGTGTGTGTGTGTGTGCCTGTGCTAATGAAGGTATTGAAATTGTCATTAATGTGTGTGATGACTCAACACTGGGAGAGCAATTGGGTTTATGAAAGGCTCATTGCTTTCCATATTTCAGCCTTAAGCAATATAAATGTTTATGTGTTTTCTCATTGACAAGTCCATTTAAAGCAGCTTCCAAAGGCCTGACAGGCCATAACTAATGCTCTGAAGCAGCCAGCCCACCAGGGTTACACCGACACACTGGGCTCCTCATATAATGGTCCCATATTTTCCTTTTGTCTGGAATAGAGAGCAGTCAGTATCATTCAGCCCTGATGCAGTGTATGTAGGTGCTGATGGTCGAATATCTCATTCCCAAACCATGATGCAAAAACATGCAACCTTCACTTCAGTAAAGCCACTTCTCTATTGAGACACATTATTATGTTTTCTGGTGCAGGTATTTCCTGAACACGCTAGCCAATTCTAGTTTACGTGTTTTTCTATTTTTTATTTTTAGATTATGGTATGCAGAAGAAATGCAAATGAAGAAGAAACCTCAGGACAGTAGGCTGTATATAACCTAGCAAAAATGTCATATCGCTGTGTTGTTGGGTGTCATAATCGAAGGGGTGAAGCCCCTTAATGGATATTTTATTGTATGTCAGCTGTCACTGCCAGTCAAAAAATAAAAAATGTCTATGGTTAATCACTATAAAGTTAAATGAGGCCGGAGTAATTATCAGATATACTTATATAAAATATTGCATTGATAACAGAATGTATCCAAAGGTCTGTCATACCCACCTGACAATTTACCTACTGTGCTAAAAGCGTTAGCATTACAAGAGAAAACACTATTCCTTATAGTTTCGCAATTTCTGATCGATAAACCTTTAGACACTATCCACACCTACAACAAACAATGCTTTATTTAGCCTTACCTGATAGGAAGGGTGCACCTTTTTCATTCCTGTTATCAATTTTTTTGTTTTGGTGCAATCAAATTTTAATGCAGATCCATCACTCCTTCAATTCTAGCACTATACAACACATCAAGACGATGTTTCCCTTTGTTTTTCCTGCAGATAACACTGCAGCGTAATCATGACGTTTGCATTAAAACTCTCAGCTGCCTCATTATTGTCTTCTCTTCCCTGATTTCTTGGTGAGGTGTCCTGGATTAAAACCATGAAAACAGTCAAAAGCACATAAAAGTATGTGGACAGCAGAGTAAAGACAGCGCTGCTTGTTCACAGATGAACAAAGTGAGACAGGAATTGTTTCCACGTTCAGTATGAAAGCACCTGAACGGAGGAGGCTTCAACAAAAGAGTCCGCAGGTTTATCTTCTGTACGTCAGAAGCTAATGTGAGTTCATTTTAACTAGACTGACATTTTTACTTTACCTTAACCAATAAGTTCTAGTCACCTAAACTTTACCAGACCAGGTGAGAAATAACACTCATATTAGATGTTTGGAAAGCTATGGGTGCTTGTTGTCTTATAGACTTTATTAAGTGTTAAATGGACAATTCATATATTTCAAAGAGACAGGATGTTCCTCCTGTGCAGAGTTTGGGTTTATTAGGGTTTGTTTTACCTGTTTTACCTACACTCCCAAACACAAACAACTCAAGCTCAAGCAGCTTGTGATTCCAGAAGTGATGTGCAATTTTTTTTCTGATAAAGATCTTGAGCGAGGTTAGTGAATTACTCAGAATAACTGGAGCATTGCTTCTGAAATGAGACAGTTTAAATATCACTTTGAGTGATCTGAAAACGACAAATAAAATTCCACTCGGCGCCGTATTGGGGGATGCGGCATAACTTTCAGAGATGTTTATTTGAAAACCTTAAACTGCAATAAAACCGAGCGTGTCTGCATGAGTGGAGGCCGCTGAGGCTAAGTGTGAAAATATGTTTTTTTGGCGCGATTCGAGAAGCCCTTAAAGGAAATCTCTACATCTGCGTGCGCGTATGTGATAAAGCCGCAGAGTTGGAAGGGTCTCAGTGCACTCAGTGTTTGCTTGGCCTTCATTATGTTTTATTTGTAGGCTGATAGCGTCTCCTGGCAGGAGATAAACAGGCTGTAAATCAGAGATGCATTTTTCGTTGGGGAGGGTAAGGGGGAAGTCAGACATGCGCGAACACAATAAATATGCAGGTGAGGAGCGCGCGCTCTCCGTTTTATTCTATTGTGAAAATCAGGCGGGGGATAAAAAAAAGAGAAAAGGCTGATGCGTTCATTAGCCGTGCAGAGCATGAACACAAACCTTCTATGTGAATATGCACATTAGAAAATCAGCCATGGCAAGCTTCACTCCTCAACACATTTGAATATGCAAATGTTTCCCGGCACAAAAAGCCTTGACAAGCTGTTATTACATGATTCCTGTGGGTGCAGACACAACAGCCTGGAAATATATTATAGGAGGCAGAGCACAGAGAGGAGAGTAGCCCCAGACAGTTGCCGGGGAGATGTGTGCACGTCGCTCGCACGCACGCGTCTGTGTGTGTGTGTTCGTGGAGGAATTTGATGTTGCCAGTGGTGCTCCTTTACCAGAACATGAGATATGTCGGGTCGTACTGGTTATGAAGGGGTTGGTCACACAGGGCATCGAAAACATTCAGGGAAGTAAATCTTGATCCTGATCCTGATCACGGCTCAGCGGGCAGTCGGACAGTTGTGCATCGGCCACGTTACGCCAAAAGAACGGATCTGACTGACGGAGTTCATAAGTCACCAGAAGCAGGTCGAGATCAAGTCGTCATGATGGCTCGTGTCTTAACAGCGATGCCTGTTTCTATAAATGTCAGGACTCACGTTTTACTAAGAGGAAAACCAAGGATTCACAATTACATAATCACTATGAAGAAGAATACTTATTTCAAACACAGTGTATTTTTTTCATCATCACACTAGGTTGTGTTGATTTTTTTTGTTGAAACCTACAGTGAATGGCAGCCTATTAATTAGTCTCAAAATACGCACACAGGAAAATCAGGCGAATACAAGCACACCGAACAAAATCCGTGAGTGGAAAATCATCCTCTCAAAGAAGTGTTTCTACCTTATGTCCACAAATGCAGTCCTTAAAGCACAAGGCTGTGACAAATGCAAGCTCTTATGTGCTCGAATCTCCTCAACACTCGTTCTTTCATCAAGATTTTAAAGATGGAATAAACGGAACAACCCCCCTCGGGTCAGTCACTTCTGACACCAACAGTCTCTGGTCAGTCGTTGACCCCCCTTAATTTGGTGGCACAATCATCGAGAAGCATATGTCAGAGAAAAAGAGGATAAGTCATAACTAGTCAGTCTGGGTTGTAACTTAGTATAAGAACTACTCGCTCTGACATGGTGGCCCCGTGAATTTTTTTTTTTTGCTCTCAGGCAACTGCCTGTCATCAAACCACGCAGTCAATCAAAGGTCATGGTCAGCATTCAAAGGAGGGAGACATCAGCTGCTGTCTGTTCCACCCCCGCTTACAAAGGCTCGAGAAATCAACCTCATGAACAAGTGAGTGCTCAGCAGTTGTTCGAGGTCGGATTTCAGTTTTACATGCAACGCCCCTGCACGTGCATGCACCTGGTTTAAAACGCCCTAAAATACTATTGTTACCTGTTACAATAGATTGCTTTGTCCCCTCCCACTTGCATTCTCTCTCTCTCTTTTCTCTCTCTCTCAATCTTTTCTCTCAGGTGTGCCCGGTTTGCTGCCTGGTTGATGTCCAGCTGGGAAATCGAGGGCAGGCTGCTGATTGGTCCATTCAACCAGGAACTGGCCAATCAACTCACAGTAGCAGCTTTTAAGAGGACGAAGTTGAGCCGAGCACACTTTCTCCTTTTTGGTTGACACACATGTTAAATGGTGACTGGATAAGGTTTTGTTTTTTTTAGCAAGATAGGGAGGACTTGTGTTTTCATTTTGGTTTGGTAGAGGATTGATAGTTTAGGCCCAGTTTTGTTATCTTTCATTTCTTTATTTTGGCACAACACCCTTGGTCATGTCCCTCCACCCTTTTTGTACACTGAGGTGCGTTCTTGAGTTTATTAAGATAAAATCCTTTCAGTTTTACACCCCATCTACTCTCTTTCAAGTGCTTGGTATCAGATTATTCCCCTTTCTAAAAGATGTAACATTACCACAAAGAGCATTTCCACAATTTCCATAACGGAGAGTATACAAAAAGATGACCGACAATATTACATCTCAAGACCAGTTATAGCATCTAAAGACAATTATGTAAAAATAGAGTGTAGTCTCTCTTCTTTTTTACTTTTTTTAAGCAATTTTTTTGTTTTTGTTCAAGTCCAAAGGTTTCAACGTCCCTCAAGAAGTGACATTGTGTTGGAAAAAGTAGCAAAACTTTACTTTGCCAAAAGTCTGTAAAGAGTGTCCAGTCTAAAGTCTGTGTGTATCAATGCTGTGCAGCTCGATGACGCCCATCTGTGTGTAACTGAAACAGTATAAAGTCCTTTATCCAGTGTCTGCAAACCGGTGACCACAAACAGCAAATAAATGTGATTATTTTGAATTTGACCTAGTTTGACCAGCGTTTTGTGGCCCGGAGGACTCAGGTGTTTCGCAGGGATGTAAGAAAACACATTCGGCGTGTTGAGCTAACCCTGTCATGCATTTCCAATAAAGTGTAAGCTGGGTGTTGTCATGTGTGTGTGTGTGTTTCTCTGGAAATGATTCAGGATTTAAGAAGAAACCGCACCCACGCTGATAATCCTTCTCGTTCTGCCATGTTACATGTGCTCCGTCTGCACACACAGCACAGAGTCAATCACACATCACAGCGATTATGATTACAGTACAGGAGCTCAGTGTGGAGTCACTTTTTAAAACAAGACGAAGATGAATTTATGTTCATGTCATACATACATGTTGTCATGTCCATTGACGGTCCATAATGTGACAGTAACAGTAGAATAAAGAAAAGAAATTAGTCTGCAGCTCTCAGTAATTTTGCTCTAATTATTCTGCTGTAATATTTGTCATAAAATATATATTTAATGCTGTTACCTTCGAATATCCTGCCCATTTGTTCTGAAGGGGAAGCTAAGATGATTTAAAGTTGTTTTTTTAAGAAGTTTTCATCTGTATTATGTATATTAGTAATCATAATCATGCATCCTATTTAATTTTGTAACATCGAGATATTCTTGCAAGCAACACCCGCTGTATTTGTTATTTACATTTTTGGAGTCCAGGCTTTGGACTTTATGTGCGCCGACTGCGCCTGAGCATCCTCACCGAGCTGCGGCGAGGAAATCGGACAGCAGTGAAGGTCAAATGATAATTTGGAAGGAAGAAGCAACAATGGGAAAAGGAAAATGAATACACCTCCCATTTCCTGGTCATTTTGTAAAGGTCAGGGGGAAATGTTAAAAATCTACAGGGAATGAGAAACCGTAAATGGCAGTGGGAGAAAAAAAAAGAAACTAAAACACAAAATTTGGAGACGTGTTCCCGGTGCCAGAGTTTTAACTTCTGTGTTGGCCTTCACTTTACGGGTTTTAAAAGTATTTTCCAAAGTCAGATGAATAAAAAATGAGAAACAAGATTCTCATGATTTAGATCTTATCGTGACGTGAACTTTGATCAACAAACTTTTTTAAAATCGCATATTGAGTAATAGAGCCGGGGTACAGACTGTGTAGTCAAGTTTTTATATCAATGGGGACCAGGTGTTTTTCTTAAAATATTAGGTATCTCAGGTGATTTTTATTTTTATCTTCCAACTTTAAGCTTCAGATGCTGCTCTAAAAACTTCACAGATTAAAACAGTTCATGTGACCTGAAGAGAAACTAATCAAGGAATTCACTGGACTTTTATTTTGAAATTTGAGTAACTTCGTTGCAGACCAACTAAACAGAAAACCAAATAAGTTAAGGAAAGATTATTTAGTGAGAAGTAATGAGGTCACAGCTTGATGTTGGGCAACAAGATGTGTGTGAGATCTAAAAGGCACTTCAGGTACCCTGCTCAGACTCCGTGAAGCGTTTTGAAGTGCATCGAAGGAGGGCGCCTCTACCTCTCAAGGTCGTTTTTTGATTTATTGCTTGTTACATGCGTCTTGGAGTTTTCCATATTAATGACCGGCATTATGTTAATGGTGTCATAAAAGAATACTCCACGCTGCAGGTGTCCATCCAGAGCAACTTCAACAACCTTCATCATCGTGAGTGACTCCCTGAGCAAAGAGTGTTTACTGAAGAAGTAGACGAACATTATAGTTGTTGGGCTAATAAATCTTAAATATTTGCTATATATATTGTTAAACATCTAAGCCAGCTATGTTTTGGAGAGGTAATGGCTGAGTTGTGGAAAAGATCGTATGTAGAAATGTCCTTCCTATTTAAAGCAGCTCTGAACTTTGTCGATCCCTGTGGACCCTTGTTGTCCAATCAAATGCCTGCAATCTGTTTGGACCATGTTCACTGTGGCTATTTTCTATATTTATATTAAATTTCAAAGCGAAGTTTTGCTAAAGTTCACCTCATTCTTACAAACTTGTCTATCAGCCGGTTTACAGTCTCTCCTGACTCCCTCCCTCAACTTCTCATCCGTCATTTCACCTACTTCTGGATTTTCTTTATCTTTACATTTGACTTACATCACTGGAAACTGCAGCAGCACAAGCGCACATTGCTGGTTTATGTGTCCAAATTTAGAGGCTGAATCTTGACGCACATGATGGCAAACACATGCTTTATCCATCAGAAAACACAAGGCCTCAGCTGGACCGCCTCTAATATGAATCTCCACCATCAGAGACCAAAACTAATGGTGCACTCGCCCAACAGCTGCAGTCCCTGCAGAAACCAGCCTATTTACAGCAGATTGAACAGCACAAGAGTAGTATTTTGCTGAAGAGTTGAATAGAAATGGGGTTAAAAGAAATAAAAAAAATTCTTTTCAGCGGCTCCGATATTCACAGGGAATACTGAGGCCACTTATGACCTGACCTCTTAGGCGTGAAACAGCCAAATGTCAAGTAACAATAAAAGGAGAAAGATACAATACGCCCCACACAATAAAAAAGAAAAGGACATGAATAGGCTGCTGCTTTTCTGTTGGACTGAAAGGTCAAAAACCACTTAATACATGTTCCCAGAATAGACTTACACTTAATAAATATTTGAAAATGCTGCCACTGTATCCACAAACTGATGCTGTCCACACACACACACACACACACACCTTCACGGAGACACTCACACACAGGCCCATTCAGCTGGATGGTTAAATGGCATTACAGCTGACAGTCTGAGTGGGCAGAAGGGCAGCCAGTCATTTTCTGAAGGGTGCTCACACTGAAGAGTGCGATGGGTGTTAACAGACTTCACATCGCCGTCGGTCCAGCTCCACAAACAGATGGACGTCTGGGTAACACAACAAACTGCACGGTTGGTTTTCAGATTGGGGACGGGTAAAGAGCGCTGCTTTTGATCGGAGATTGCGATTAGAGAGTTTTAATTTAGTTGTTGAGACAAACATAAAGGACACCCAGGAGGAGGAGTCTCTGCTAATCCAGATCGATTTGAAAATGCATGTTTTACTTCGGCTTTTGCATCCAAGCGCTCGCTGTTTCCGACCCCTGAAATGTGAACTTTTTAAAAAAAATGTTCAGCCCTTAATTAAATGGTCAGATGCAGGTTACTATAGCAGCAACACTGAGAAGCTTTTGATCATATTCTACGTGTCAGCTGACAGGATTTCACGAGAACAACCATATCCAGAGGGGGAATACCGAGGAGGAATAAGGTGACCTTAAAGGATAGTGAATGGGGAAGCAGGTCACCGGTGAGGGTGACGCGTGATGGGCCGGCTGACTGCGGGGAAGGCCCGAGGGGACAGAAGATGGAAAAAAAACCTGACTGCAGGTGGAGATGATGAAGGTGAAGGCAGGAATGTAAAGACACGCGCAGGTTGTGAAGCAGATTATCAGAATATTTTCGAGCGCAGCAGAAAAAAAAAAAAAGCAGAATAACACAAAGTGAGAATGACAAGGCAGCTCCACAAACCAGCAGGGAGGACCTGGAAATTTTCACAGAATGCATTTCAGCAAGTCCCTGCAGGAAAGGCACAGGTGTAAATGATAAAATGAACGATGTCTGACTGCCTTTTAGCTGCTTTCGGGTCCTGGTCTGCTTCTTCAATGTGACACTGTCATGGTGCACTGGGACACTTGAGCAAAACCGAAACATCATTAATGATGTGAATAATCATTGGTAAAGCTGGTGACTAACTTAGGGTGTCAAAATAAAAATAATACTCAGGGTGATCGAGGCGATGCAGGGCAGTCCAACCTGAGACAGCTCTGCAGAATTCAGATTTTAAAGTGTTGATATATCCAAACACACTGCAGTTTTTAATGCATCTTTTCATTTTTGCTTGTGTACAGCATCTGCTGACTGAGATCTTAAAAGATAAATGACAGATAATAAAGGTTGATAAGCCCCGTGAGAGTGTCTTTTTACTTAATTCTTACCCTGTATTATGAATACTTTTAATACTATATATATGCACTTATGATATTTACATTTTATTATCATATTTACATCAAATGCCCATTTGAAGATCCACACATCAGACACTGTATTATTATTTTTTTTTTTTGGAGTTGATTAAAAAACAAATCTTTGGTCATTTAACAGATAGAAACAAAACCAAAAAAAAACATATTATTCGACCTTCGCCATTGCCATAAATGATGCGTTAGCCAGATGAAGTCTGCACACCGAGCGGCCTTTCAGACAGTTTACTTGAGGCAAATCGTGCTCCTCATAAACTGTGTGATTGGACTTCAAACTTCAAATTGTTTGCGTGTTTTTCACGTGCCCCTTCACTTTTTCAGTCCTGTTTGAACTAATACAACCTTCATTTGACCACAGTAGTTTGAGCAGAATTGAAAAGTGTCTCCGTTAAAGGGCAACCTGCATAATGCGGCGCAGTTAAACTCCTTTGGGGACGGTTTAATGGCAACAAACAGCAAGCACAACAAAATGAGGAGGGAAACGGCCACTTCCCCCCCAGCAGCGCGTCCACACCTCCCCTAATTTGATCCCGACGTCGCGGACAAACTTCTCGTACTCCTCCGCTCAGCCTGTAGCCAAATCAAAAAGTTCCACATCATTAACAGCTGAAGGTGGCTATACTGTTAATGAGAGGCCCAATTAGCCTCCACTAAAACAAAGGGAGGGGGAGGGAGTGACTCAGAGGAATTGCCTCCCTCCTGTATTAAATCTGTTGACCCATTGCCAAGCTTGCACAGAGGAAAAGAAAATGTGTGTGAGAGAGAAAGAAAGAGGAGATATATAATCTTTTAAAGAAAGAAAAATGTCTATTTGGATGTATCTAAACTGTCCTGATATTTGAATGTTTTATAG
>JAOXYL010000052.1:5949465-5959637 GCA_028564955.1 Terapon puta
TTTCTGCAATTGATATTTTGAATGACTCGTGCAACAGTAAGTATGAACGAGTGAATAATGACTAAAAATGAATGGAGTTCACGCCTCCATTGTTGAAATTTGTGAGATTTGTGAGACTCTTGACGCTCACAAACTCTGATAAGTGCAGTTTTTTCATAGAATATGTGCAGATTGACCAAAACACTATTATTATCTTGACTTTTAATTGAAGTCTTTAATAAAAAAATCCTCATACACATCCTTCATCTAAAATAGATCATGATAATAAAACTCATTAACCTGTTATTTAAAGTAAATCACTTTTAAATATTGACCACTGGCTGATATCTGTGCTGTATCATATGAGAAAATCTTTTAAATACAATATATTTTCAGATTTTCGAGATTTTTCAGTGTAAGCAGAGAAAAGAGAATATCCCATTACCAATCTGCTGATCAGGCTGAGATGTTGTGACAAAGGTTTGCAAGACCGAGGGGTCACCAGAGACGATTAACAGGATTGTAAAGACCATCTACAGGCAGGTCAGAAATAGACAGTGGCTTGTAATCCCTTAAAATAAAGACTTTGGAAACCACCAGAATAAAATACAGCAGGGTCATGACTGATCCACAATAATTCATTTAGACTCCAGCCTGATCGAAAGCTCCAAATTCAATGTTAAAACTATCAGCCAGTGTTACCAGTTTACCTCCCTCTGTCTTTCTCTTTCTTTCATATATTCATATATCTACATAAAGCTTCCTGTGATTTATGAGCTTGTGCACCCTAACCAATTAAGTATATTCATGTTCATTATATCCATGAACTTATATCAGCCAAGATAATCAGTGTTAACCTGAGTGAACACAGCTCTCGAGCGCAGGACTCAGAGTGATGAAAAAAAAGAGAACAAAACTATCAGAGTTCATTTTAATCAATGTCACACTGTAAGTTTAATATTAGAGGTAATGCTTAATTCTACATCTGAAACCTTTAGTGGATGAATCAGTAAGTTGACTTAAAAAAAAAAGTGGATTCAAATGTTCCAGTTTCCAAAATGCTCTTTTTTTCTCTCTGTTTTATCTCAGTTGTAAATTTCATTCACTTGAATTTTTTGTTAGTTGGACAAAGCAAAACGACTGAAGACTAATCGATCGCTTGGAGATGAATCATGCTGCGACTGCTACACACACGCGGTACAGTGCACACACACAGACAAGTTTCTGCACACTCACAGAGCCAAAAGGTATTTTGCTTTTCAAGTATTTGCTCATGGTTTGAAAACACACACACACACACACACACATATATACACAAGCACACACACACACACACACACAGAGGCCTTCAGGCGTGTGGTTTTTCTTTATTAAAAACCAGAAAGCGCAATTAGCTGCATATGCTTAACCCCGTATCACTCCCTCAGCTCGGGGATATATTGCTTCTTCCTCTCCATTATTAAAAATATCACAGACGTGAGAGGAGGAGGGGAGCAGAGAGGAAATATCACAGCTACGTGTTTAGCGAGTGGAGGATTGGGAAATGTGCTCTATTTAGCGGCAGGAGGGCAGGTGTTACTTTGTGAGTGTGTTTTTTAAAGTGTGTGAATGAGACGCTGGATGCATCTTTGTCTGTTTTGCTGAGGAGGTGGGTCGTCGACACGTGTTGTGGTAGAAGGAGGGATAAGAACTAACGTGCTCTTAATTAGTTGTCAATATAAGTATTTACACATTTGAAGATGTGTGTTTTAATGACTGAAAGGTTTCAGTGTTGTGTTAGTGTGTCTGAATGAACCGTCAGACAAGTCAAAGACAATTTTCCAAAGTTGTTTTCTTCTGTTCTGTTTTATTGTCTGTAAATTGGACTGTAAAACTGTTTTGGTGGAGACAAAAATGACTAAATGTTTCAATGACCCACAGTGAAATGACTCTTTTCGCCTTAAAAATCAAAACCTTATCAGAGCACATGGATGTGATTTATCATAAGAGGGAGAATCTCTGTTTTCCGTCGCTGTTTTTTTGTGAGAAGTTGCTGTGCTGTGTCGAGGCCTTTTGTCCACCCGCGCTGCTCACGCTTCACAGCTTGCGGTTTCACCTCTGGCTCTCCCGGGCGGACGGAAAAGTTCCTGCAGCATCCTGATGTTCGGCCCGGTGATCCAGCTGCGACTCTCGCGGCCGAACACGGTGTCTGTGCGTCGCCTCCTGTCAGAGAGGTTGTGTGTTGTTTTGGTGTGTCATCCACCTTGATTCGCGGGTCACACGCGCTCCGCTCGGTGGGGAGGAGGACTTGCGATGGAGTTCTCGGGGGACAGGAGAGAGCTCACGCCTCAGGCCCGCCTCAGGGTCCCGCTCAGCTCAGTTGCTCCAGTTTTTTTTCTTAAAAACTTTTTTTAGGCTCGCTCTGACTTGATCTGTGACCTGCATTCTTCTCATTATTAACTACATTGGTGTGCACACGTTACTGTATAGGGATTTGATGGCAGGAACTATTGTATTTTAACCGCCGGATGCAGAAATTTGCAAAACCTCACCAATTTATTTCTCACATCATGATTATTGGGACAAATATAAAAAGGATTTGCACATGAAAACAAAATATTCCAGTCTTGACCATGGTTTTCGTGGTTGTTGTTGACAGCAGTCTGCACATAAAATCATACAGTGTGCTCATTTGCCAAACTGATATCTCAACTGCTGCATGTTATTAGAAGACTAATTAAAAATTGTTGATTGTTATGTAACGTGCAAGTTTAATAGGTGGTGGTTGGAATCACTCAGGAGAGGTACAGAGCTGGATGGAGACGGTTAATTTTATACAGCCAAGCTTTACTTTCTTCCACAATGACAGCTTTACCGCTTCCTCATTCCTTAGTCACATGACCTTCAATTAACCAATATTAAGTCAGAACCTGTAAACTGTAAATGTATGAGAACTGCAAAAGCATATTCCAACTATTATTCATTCTGATCCAAACATACATGTTTGAGGCTGTAAATATGTAAATAATAATTCTTAAAACCAACATGTAAATAGTACAAACATTCAAATATATATTTTTTAATTATTCTAAATGTATGAACTTTACAGTTACAAATAAAATTGGGACACTCAACATCAAAAAGTGAAAATGTATTTTTTATATTAATGAAACTGTATAATAAGTAAAATACTGTTTATCACAGGCTGTATAAAATAAGTAGTTGTTGAAGTTGAAGTAAGCAATTGGGCTGTGGACGACCAGTATGAGCATTTTGGAAATCTTGTTTATTTATAGCCAGAAGTCATCATATTTGGATGAGATGGCGGCGCTAGCTTAGCTTCCTTAGCATGAACATTGTGCTGTATTGAAGGAAACTGGTGACAAAAACCAATAGCTAATTCGTAAATTGCATTGGGTCATTTTCTCAGTGGAGTCGCCTCCTTCTGGCCATTTGAAAGAACGCAGGTTTACTGTGCTGCTGCATCGGTTTGACTTCTCAGAGCTGGAGGCTACGCCCACTTTTATAGAGTCTAATGATGTTATTCTATCATTCAGGTTTCACTGCAGAGCTGAAGATCACATCACCCTCGTAAAATCCTTTTACTCGCAGCCCTCTGCAGCCGGCACTCTTTGCTGCCCACAGTTTCCATCCACCAGCTTGCATTTTTCCTTAGTTTCATCCTAAATACGCAAGGCAACGTGCTTTTAGTGGAGGATTCCCTGCTTTTGGTGTAAGAGTTTTTTCCAGTATTAAAGGACTCTCAATCTATTTCTCCATTGATTGTCAAAGCTAAAGTGCATGCTGGTGGAAATAGTTTGTGGGGTATCTGGGCTTAAATAAATCTGAAGGTGTGTTCAGATTGTGCAGTTTCCTTACAGTTCATACAAGTTGGAATAGAACATGAAGCCGTCTGCCATCCTGACTACAAAACACCCCGAACGCCTCACATCTCTTCAGTCGGGCCCTCGCATATTGTATCTAAACGCCCTTTCCTCCGACTGTTGGTTTTCTCCAGATAGAAATAATTAAAATAGAGTGTGAGATCTATAAATGAAACATTCACAAAGCCCGAGGCTCTGCACCAGCCAGTGGGACCGAGGAGGGCTCTTGGATGTGCGGTGAAATGTCTTGAAGATTTAAAAACCTGATTCTGGTTGCACCTGCACAGATACTGCGGCAGACAGCGATCCCAGAGCTGGATAAGGTGTTTGCATGTCGCAGTATCCCTGTTTGTTCCTGGGTAATATTTCTCAAAGCCAGGAAAAGTGCTTTTCTGTGCTTCTCAAGCGAGGATATGATTTCATGTGCGATGGTATACCATAAAAACTGCATTGTAATAGGACGGTTTAAGGAATTTATGGGATAAATAGACTAATCCCACCTGTTTTATTTGTATTTTTCTATTATAGATTTATATTTCTGTGCTAACTTTGCATATACTTTTACCATGTGTTCGCTGTATGTGTTCAATGTTAACTGTGCAAATAAGAAAAACAAACTGATTTATCTTTATTCTCATTATTAGATACAGTGTTCTTGAACAGTAATTGTAATTTCCATCTTACCATCCTGTAGTTTCAGCCCTGATTAGATGATGGAGGCACAGTGATAAAAATCCTTTTCTTCTCCTCTGCCCATTTCTCCTCCCACTCTCCATCCAATCCTTCTCTGTGCCAAAACAACACAACACAATAATAAGATTACAACACTGAGTGTGTGTGGAGCCGAGCAGTGGTGCCCAGATTTTAAAAGGTTGTGTGGTGGACACACACACACACGCACACACACAGCTTTTATACTTCCTCCTCTTATGGTTTTCGGTGGTTTCAGCCAGAAACCAAAAACATGGAATTACAGCGGAGATCCATTTTACTGTGAAATTATTTCTCTCTTTCTCTCTCTGACTCCTTCTCTCATGCTTTTTCTCTTTTCTCTTAATCCTCTTTGTGTCTTTTTTAATAATTTCTCTCATTTTCTCTTTCCCTCGATCTTTATTTGCAACGCCAGAGGAGACAAAGGATGAGTTCAAGGCAAAGGAAAACAAAGAGTCGAGGGTGGTAGTTGCGGTAGCAGTCATGCTAACAGTACTATAGCAGTATTATATAATAACAGCAGAAGTATGTAAAGTAGAAAAAAGGGAAAAGGGTCTGTTTTAGGAATAGCAGCAGAAGAAGTCATATGATAGTAGTATAGCATTCATAGTTATAATACTTGTAGTATAGGACTAATAGTAGAAGCAGTGGTAGTAAGAGCAGAAAAATAAAGTTAGTTGTAGTACTAGTAATGGTGGAATTAGTGGATTATGGTGTAGAGGTGATTGTTATTGTAGTGTAGTAGCATTCATATGTGTTAAAGTACTATAGTGAAAGTAGTTGTAGTGGCTGTAATGATGGGTATGATAGCATAACAATAGTGTTTGATACTGGTACAACTTCTCAGTTGATAAAAGTAGCTGTGGTAGTAGTAATATTTGGAGTAATGGTGGAAGTTGTACGATAGATAAAAGAAGAAGTAGTAGTGGTTGTGTCTGACCTGATGCCTCCAGAATAAAACATGATTATGATTGTTTTATACTGTTGTTTAATATTGGATCTCTCCAAGATGTTGCATGTGAATGCCTCTTATACACCATCAGTAGTGGTATTGATCCACACTCCTCCAACCCCCCACCCCAACAACACACACACACACACACACACACACTTTTTCCATCTCCTTCCTGGCTCCCTCCTCCTTCCTCCGATCCTTCCTCTGTTCCTCCAGCGGCAGACTGAGCTGTAAAAATCAATGGAGAAAATGTCCTGAAACAGCCGATCTAGAAGCCATCTGGCCCTCGCTGTCCTCGAGAGACCAGCAGCACTCCCGCCCCCCCCTTTCGCCCCCCAGGGACGAGACTCACGCAGAAGAAGCTCAGAGAAAGAGGGCCAGGAGAGGCCCGGTTACACAATAAGTCAAAGCAAGTGTTAACTCGGTAACATGTAAATTGTCAGTGTGGGCTACGTATCATGAGGCTGTTACATAAGAGGCGTTTACGTGGAAGCTCGCAGGAGATCGACAGGCTCGTTTCACATCCGTACTCTGAAACAATCGTTGTTTTTATGCTTTTTTTTCCCAGCAACATTCAATTTGTTTCTTTATTCTTCTGGGTGGTTTACCATATAACAGCTTTTTCTGCTGTGATTTATATTCTGCATGCAGCCAACCTACGACTCAGATCCATATTTATTCAGATTCAAATAAGTTGGCAAGCGGCATGGGCAAGAGACTGAAGGAAACCTAACAAACCAGAAATAAAAAACACTCAAGAAAACGAGTTAAAATATTCTTCCCACAACTTCTGTCAAAGTCGGACTGGAGGTGGAGCACATTTCACGTCTCTCAGATTACATTTTGACCTTTAATAACCTCAATTTGGCCTCCATCCACTTTATGTTCGATGCTAAAACGAAGTGCCAAAACGCATCACGCTCCAGGTGGAGTCGAAATTAGACCGGAGTTATCTGCGACCTCGCATTTGAGTTTCAAATTTTGACCTTTAATTACCGCATCCTCATTAATCCAATTAATGTAATTTGTAAGAGTAGCTGGATGTGCGCAGCGGTTTGTGTCAGACGCACTAATAGTGTCAGAGGTGGAGGTAGGTCTCAGGAAATGAGGTGTGATGAGAGACGGAGAGGAGGAAAGTTACAGACAGAAAGGAGGGATGAAAGGCGGGAGGAAGGAAGGACGTGAGCAACAGCTACAGACCCAATCATCCCGTGATAATCTACAAATCGAGGTTTAATACAACCCAGCAGCCCATCAAACGTTTTAGGAGCCTGTTGGATGTGATTTCTGCCATCTGATCCTTTAAAAGGGTTCATGGTTCTCTAATAAACCAAGCAGGAACCATCCTGTCTGTCTGTCCGTCCTCTGGGCTCTGGTTCAGTCAGTCAAACTCAGCGATCACGTGCTCATCATATCATATATCACCACTTTTACCGAACATATCTGATCGCTTGAAACCAACAGAAGCTTAAATCCCAAAATGTGAAAGTTTCATGAGATTATTTGCAAAATCTTTGATTTTCTTCACCAGTTTGTTTTGGATAGAAGTGAAACCTTCACTGGTGGAAGAAAAAAAAGTGTTTTTTAGGCATTAATGAAAGTGAAAGTGCTGTAAAATGAAATCCATATGTATGTGATATAATAGAACGGGAACAGCACCTGCATTTGAGGAAAATCATAACACCCTGTTTGACATGTGACTTCCTCACACTTTGCACCAAATCATTACTGCTGAATTTACTTAATAAATCTCTGGTGTTTAGCACAAGTTAAACCATCTAGAAAGCTTTGGGTCAGCCATCGTCTTCCAGCTAAACCATGCTAATTTCTTTAGGTTTTATAGCTCGTATAGTGAGCGTCATCAGTATGTTCAACACAGAATCACAAAAATAAAGCTTCGTCTTAGGCAACAAAAAGTCTCCGGTAACTTACAGCAACACTGGACAAAAACTGGTGGGTCGTTATGAAACTGTGACCTGACATTTTTTTAAATAAATGTAGATAAAAATAGTCAAACATTTGCATCAGTGTCACCCAAATGTGTCTGTAACAGATCTGTCAGGCAGTCAGTCAGTCCTGTTTAAACCAACACAAGCTGCAGTCACCCAGAAATGATCCGCTCTCACCACGATGGATGAACCTGCAGGCAAAATAAAGGCAACCTTGACACAGTATACATGTAAACTGCTGAAGTGAGCGTGATGACTTTAAACAGGAACTTGTTTGTTTCTTGTTCGTAGCTACACACTGACTCACTGTTGACAGGAAGAATTATGACCAATGGGGCGCAGTCTGCTGTTGACATTTTTCACAATAAATGGGCAAAAACTTACCAAACATGTTTTTTTTTTCCTGTAGTGTTACACTAGGACACAGAATAGAAGTTTCCACCATTTTAAGCAATAAATGAACAAAAATAAAATACCAGTCAGCACAAAGGTGTTGCTGCAGAGGGATGGAGATGAACTAAAGGTCCATCGTAGACGGGCTGAATCAAAATGTTCAGACTTCACCGCTCCCCGCAGACTCGTGGGCTCATTCCCGGGAAGCCTGCAAGTACTGAGAGCTGTCCAAACCCACAATTCATCCAGTCCACAAGAGACCTGAAGTTCACTTTCTGCTGACCAGAGAGTCCACTTAGGGTGTGGACTTCATCTGATTTAATTACTCACAATTATTGTAATACAGACTGTAGATTTTCCAGTTGCAAAGTGAAAAAATACCCATTTTGCATGTGAAAAGCAACGACTTTACTAAAACATTACTTGAGTCATGTAGACCAGAAATAACATCCAACTACACCATGCATGCATATAAAAACACACAAAAGCATAAGATATACAGGTAAATGCATATTTTGTCTTTAAATGATAGGAGCATGCAACAACTGTGCATTTTGATGTGAAATATATACAGATTAACAAAAGTAATACGTGCAGTCTTGATTTGATGACAGTAAACGCGTCACCATGAGTCTATGCGGGCTCAGTCTGCAGGTCCAATCAGGGGGCATTTAAAATTTAGACCCAGCTCAGGTGCTTGCCAACCAAATGATCCTCCTACAGAAGTAAATGCAAAAAATTAACAGGATGTAATGCCTGTTATATAAAAATGAACACCTTTTATTTACTAACTCATGAGTTTCACTGCATAAATCAAAAAATAAATCACTCTTTTCATCATTTTTAAATTTAATTAAGTTCAAATGTCACATTTTGTATCATTCCCTGCAACACTCAGTGATTAAATTTATTCATTTAGAAGTGCACTGTCAGTTTTTTAGAGTTTTGAATTATTGTAATGAGGTATTTTTACAGCGTGGTCTGTAACTTTTAGTGTATCTGAGGAGTATCTGAGCTCTTCTTCCAGCAGTGACCACGAGCACAGAGTCTGAATCTGGTGGACAGACCTGCAGTTTATTTACAGCAGGTCAATAAACACATGCTGATGCACGTGGATTTATTTTATTTGCACTCTAGACATGAACAAAAGGGGTAGTAGAAGTAGTGGTGGTGGTGGATTGGGGGGTGTGGGGGGGGGCTCTTGCACACTAAACAGGTGGGAGGATCGCATCGAGCTCTTCCCTCCACTGCGTCCCTGCTCTCCCGCACAGACCACCTCACCACATGAGGACCACGTGGAGGACGGCGAGGAGACGCCGTAGCGGCTGAGGAAGGGAAAAAAAAAAAAAAAGAAGAAGAAAAATAAAACACCAACATCATCTCATCTCCATGTCAACGCGCCCGCTTGTTGACGCCTCGCTCTGCAGAAGACTCTTTTACGCCGTTTCCTCGGCGGCGGACGGTGGTTTCTCTCCTCTCCGCCTGTGCAGCCTGTAATGACTGAGAGAGGAATGCTGCTGGTTTTATATAGGCCTCTAAAAATAACTCACCCCCTCGCTGCCATGTAGGGCCGGACTGACAGCCTCCCTCCACCAATGGCGCGCCGGCATCCCGGGAAGCCCCGCCCCCTCCCTCAGTCTCAGCGCCTCCTTAATTGGACGCCAGTGACATCATCAACCCTATTTACCTTATTAGGTCACGCATGAAATTGATTGACAGCCGGCCCCGCCCCCTCCTCTCCACGCCCCCCTCCCGCCCCTCGCTCGCCGGTCGCCTGGATTGCAGCGGGGTCCAGTCTGCTGCTGGAGGAGCAAACCTGGCAACCTGGCAGCGCGCACGGAGACCGACTGGCAATCTGGCAATGCGGAAATAGATCTGGCACCCCCCGAGAGCCCCGGACCGAGGAGAGAGGCGTGACAGAGCGAGCAGAGAGGAGAGGAGAGGGGGATTGCACTGACCAAGATTTTTTAAAGATAATAACAATAATAATCTTATCTTTTTTTTTTTTTTTAATTTTGTTTCATTAAAGTGCTCAGGTGCGCTCGTCTGCACCGGTTTGGGTTATTTTTATTTATTTATTTCCCTTCAGCCCTTTTTTTTTTCTTCTTCTTCATTTGACAAGTCTGAGAAGAGGAAAGAAGAAGAGGAAGAAGTCCGTTTTTTTTTTAATCGTTTGGATCCAGGACTTCTTTTCTGAGTTTTTTCCTTCCTCTTCCCCCCCAACCCCTCTTTTTTTTTTCTTTTTTTTTTTTTCCTCGCATCAAGCATGGGTGTGTTGGCGAATTACAGTATTTTCCAGGAACTCCAACTCGTTCATGACAC